>VDFB02036780.1:0-18287 GCA_007258455.2 Sequoia sempervirens
AAAATAAGTTTGTTAAATTAATTTCAAAGATTCACCCTAACAATATTTCATACATGTTACATGATCAAGTCACTCACTTGCACCAATCGTAAAGGAACCATAATAATTATTTTAACGGATCACTACTTGATAGTACGATTATACTATACTACATTCCTTTTGTACTTATATAGTATAATTCAATAAAAATACATGCCATCTCAATCTATGAAAACACTAAAGCCATTCTTTTATCTATTTCTACTTCTAACCTTCATTACTCATAATGAATTTTCAGCACATAGCCTTAAAATCACATACGTCAAAAGAGGTGGAATGAGGAAAAAATAAATAAATAAATAAATAAATAAAAATTCACATAGTATAAAGTCAACAAATATACACCCAAAGAGAAGATGCACAAAGATAAGACAATATGACTAATTTCAAAGTCACCTTGACCTCACTCAAACTCAAAGTTAAGAGAACACACAAGAGAATGTTGAACAACATAACTCTCACACTCAACAAGATAAGACTCAACATGCTCATCTACACCCGAATAACACAAGGGTAGAACTATATCTGTATTGACACAGCATTGACTCACTACAACTAAACATGGTATAGCATTACCCAAAGATCCTAATGCTGCAATACTTTGGCTCGATAGGTCTTTTTGGGTCTTTTATGTGGCCCTTGCTGGTTTTATTTGATGGATGTGGCTTTGTCATTTTTTTATCTTTTCTTTAGCCTCTCTGTTTATGGGGTCTTTGACGCTCTTTTCTTTTTTTTGTAAACTTTGTGGTTTCGGGTCCTTGTAAAACTCATTTTTTCCTCTTTCAAAAACATAAGCGCTTATGCTTAGTGTTTTCCATATTACATTACAACACTTTTAAATGTTTAACACATCGCTTGATAATATATATGTATCACTTACATAGTGCTAAATCCTTTGTTACTTTGTTTTGTGCATTACTTAGCATAGAATATACTTTAAATGTTAAGTGGTGATTAAGTAATCTAGTATTATCATTATCAAATATACATAATGACTATATATATTTATGTATACATATTTATATGTATATATGTGTATATATATTTATATTTATATATAAATATATATATCTCAATTCACAAGTTTATACAACACATTATTCAATAATTGAATACACCTTCACATATCAATGTAAGCATGTGTATATATGCATATATATGTATATGTATATTTATATATATTAGCATACTAGTATAGTCATATCCTTTTTGTCAATATGTACTCATAGGTTAATATATATATGTGTGTGTGTGTGTGTGTGTCTATTCTTACATACTATATATACATATATATCACACCTTATATTTAAGCACATATATAAATAGTCATATTGACTGACATATATACATGAAATGTATATATATGTATGTATATGTCTCTTTTTCTGAACGACATTCCCATGTATATGGGAAATTCGTACATGAGCTTGTGTAAATATATCTATCTATGTATTCTTATGCATGTATTTACTCGTATGTATGAGTTTTTTTTTGGCACATGCATATACACATATATATACATATTATGCATATGTATTTCATTGATCAAATATTATCGCACAAAGAAGAACTCACATAAATCAAAGAGACTCAATACTTAGATTCCTAAGCAAGAACATTCACAAATATAAATGCAAGCAAGACTAAAGATAACTTACTATTTCTTAACTATTATCCCAACTTTGACCAAACCAGAAGTGTGTATGTGAAAGCTTAGTTTATGTCTTTTATCAAAGGTTAACAAACCAAGTTCTTCTCCTTGGGTGATATTTTCCTCTCATTAGGAGGCTTGATACTTTTCCTACATCCAACTTTGCACTTTGTAATAGTAGTTAGTTGAAAACTTTACATTTAATTGCTTCATATATTTTCATAATCAAAATCATTTCATAACATCAAATTGAATCATTTATTCTTCATATTTCCAAAACACATAAAGCATAAATATACTCATTTCAAGCATTTTCACCTAACTAGGTAAAAGTAAATATGTAGTAGCACAATGGGGTGTAACATTTGTATGTGTGAATGTATGAATGTTCATGATATTTAGTATATTTTTATGCTTAAATTATGATTTTTTAATGATGTTTATGCCTTAGGGTTGAAACTAAGTTCTTACAGCTAGAAGGATTGTAACCCACAACAACTAGATTTCCAACTTGCAGCACAAGGACAACAAACATTTGCAGGGGAGAAGTCAGAATGGTTGAAGCATGATAGTTCTAGAGGAGAGAGAAGGTAATCATTGGATGGTCAACTGTTAGTCACCACAAACACGTTCTTATCTACTAAATATGATGACTGGAAGAATAAGTATCCTATTCTAAGTAGATGTAATTTATGACATGACATTCCCTATAAACACATCTCTGTCATGGGGGTAACCGTTAGGGTAGAGTTCCAATTTAATTTATCTTCTTCTACTTTCCAATTATGGTTTTCTTTTACAATACTAAGTCCTCCCCATATCTTTGAGGGAGAGTGGACATATACATTATGGTTATGTTTTTAGTCCTAGAATGAATAAGACTCCTCACAAACCCTATATAGCAAGATCTGTAGTGAGGAGTAAATCTAGTTATCTAGTTAGTTTTTTTTAGTTACCAATTGATAATTGATCATTGTTAGTTTTTTGTTATCATTTGAATAGTAGATATGTATTGATATATGAGAAATATCTAGTAGATTATTTTCATGTTGTAAGAGTTTAGAGTTTTCATGCAATAAAGGAGTTAGTTCAATATCATGATTTGCTAAGTAGTAATTGTTTGAATTTTTTTGTGGAAGTAGCAAGGGCCACTTGAGGGACTTCTATCCACTCTATTTCATGTTATTAGATTATTTCATGCATTATTGAATTTAGTTAAGATAGTTTCAATTACATGCATATGGAATTCAAGAATGTGATTCTATAATTGAATTGGATTTTGTAGCTTAATGTTTGCTCATACTCTAAAGTAATTAGTTACAGTTCAAATTTAGTAGTTAGCATTTATAGACTTGAGTGATAAATACCCATAGCGTATGTAGAAACTTAAGTTTATTTCCCCTATTTTACAATTTAGAGTTTTATTTCTTTTACCAACTTTTATAATTTTTTGTACATGTGCAAAAACCTATACACCAAATTGATTTAGGGAATGTTCAGAATCCATCAATGAAGAATGAAAAATGTTGTTACCACTCAACAAACCCTTAATAAACCTTGATGATGAAAGTCTAAAACTTGCATGAAATGGCTTCAATGGATATGGATCTTGACACTTAAATATTTCTTTGAATCTTTGATTTGAATTCTTGATAGGATCATGAAACCTACATCACCATATTAGCTCCAATAATATGCATGATGCAAGAAGACTTTGATATGAAAATTGGATCTTTTTTTATGCAATAAATCTTCAATAAATTTTCCTTTGAATGCCTTGAATTACTCTTGAATTTCTATTGATCATAAACTCTTCTATAAGGATTCACATCTCAACATTGGTAAGAAGATCTCTTGAAAATGCTAGGTGAAACTTAGTGAAATAATCTTATATTTATATGTATGTAACCTTAATTTCCTAAAATTCAAATATCACAAGCCAACATGAATTATTGATTTGAAGTCATTAAAATACCACCAAAAATATAACTTAAATTAGGGTCCTAAGTCTTAGGGAGGACCCGTTCACCCATGGGTGAATGGGTCTTAGGTCCTAAACCTAGGACATACATTGCTCAAGGTAAAGTGTAATGTATTGGCATTAATTATTGTCGAGTTTCCACTTCATAAAATGTAATTTAATAGGCTTGGATTTAAATTAAAGGACCAATTAAGTCCTAATTAAGCTCAATTAATTAAAAGAGCCTAAAATAAGTATGAAAGTGTAAATAACTACATTTTACAACATTAAATTTAGGAAAAATTAAGTCCATTTTAACTAGGAGGGCCTAAACAAGTGAGAAAATGTAAAGGATACATTTTCCTACACTATAGGTTATTTAGAGACATGGTTATTAGATGTAGTGTTCTTGTAGTATCATTATTGGTCTATTCACATATAAGCAATGCTTTAACCAGCCATGGTCTATGAATAGTGTTGGAAACAAAGGGAGAAGAATGCAATTGTTTAATTCTTATTATCCAGTATTTGCAAAAAGAATATAAAATGACAAAATGTAGGGCTTGTGACAAAAAAATATTACAAATTTTCTTGGGTTACATACTTTACAGTGATTAAGATAGAAATATAGGGATGCTGACAGAGATAAGTGTTACTGAATGGTGTTTCCTTGGGTAAGATTTTGTGTATAGATAACTTTTTGTGCAGACTACTTCAAATATATGATTTATGATTACTTGGATGGCATGTACTAGGTTGTGTGGGACTATGCTTGGTTATTATACTATTACTTTGTGGCTTGGGACCACAATATTATTATTTTGTGGTTTGACACAAACATACTATATGTTGTTTGAGGCCACTATGTTTTTCCGACTATGTGGTTTAAGAACCACCATTCCTCTCCACCCCTCTAGTGACTTGAAGAAGTCACATAGTGCATGTAATGTGCCAATATTTGTGAAATGTGAATTATTTTGGGAAGATTCTTTTGTTAATTTTGTTAGTAGCATTTTATTTTTGGATATTTAATTTGTGTGGTCCTTTTTTCCTCAAGGACTTAATTTGATTTAATCACTTTTTATTTTTATTGAAATATTTCCTTTGTACTTGATTTTCTCTTTTACTTTACTTTATCAAGATTTGATTGTAAACTTTAGAAATATTATTTCTATCTTCTTAAGTTTGAGGATTCCTTGAACTACTGGCATATGTGTCATGATGTGAACTTTGTAAACTGGTATATCTAGGAGGGATCCTTAGCAGGTCATATGGGGGTGTAGATGCACTAGTGAATTTTATCTTGTGAGGATGGAGATGTAAATGGGATCAATATGGGATGGTCATAATCCATTCTCCCCTAGTCTGTGATTCTTTTTGTGCCTTCCTTCTTGGAGGCTACACCCCCTTATACAAACAAGGGGAGGGTACTAGGAAATGTATGGATGGGTCCTAGAGAGGAACTTGAGACCATCTTTCTTAAGATTATCAATATGGCAATTGCTTCAGATCAGTGATATGGCATTTGGTACAATTCCTCCTCATAAATCCCATTCTCTAAACCATGTGATATTTCAGTGTTTTGTTGATGGTGGATGTGTTGTAAAGAAATTATTTTTATGATGCTTATTGTTTAACTAAAGAAATTATTGTAATAAAAGGAAATGAATGATCACTTAAAATGTAAATTTATTATGTTTATGTGAAATGATTGACCTATTTGTCAAAGAAGTGATGATTGAAGTGAACTTATATATGTATAGTATAGTGCTTTATGATTGTACAAGTAATGTGAAATCGACATCTACAATATTTTTGTGTACCATGGATGGATCATCTTTTGAGTCGATAGTTAAATTGAAAAGTTGCCTAATATTTTAAAATGATTTGGAAGATAAAATTTTCTATTGTCCTACTTGGGAATTGTTTCATAAAGTATTATTGACAAGTGCTTGTTTTTACCTTCACTTCTAGGGACTTCCAAGAGGAATCCCAATCCTAGGGGGACAAATTGTAAGACCCCATCCATTGTGGCCTTATTGATCCTATTAGTCATCGATGGTTCATGTCCTATATTTTATGTTCTCTAATATACATTAGTGATTATTTTTCATATACATCAATTTGCCTATATTTTTATTCTTAACTAACTAACTAATGCTTTTCATGACTTCGTGTGATAGCTAGATGAGTTCTATTCTTTATGTATAAGTATGCAATGATCAAGATGTTTCATTGTTGGTAATTGTTGGACTCAAGGAACACTAAGAGGGGGGGTGAATCAGTGTTCAACAATATATAAATTTCAATCTAGATCTTAAACCATTTACAACATTTAAAAAAAAATAAAGATGAAAGCACATGAAGGAAGCAATCAAAACACCATAACACCAAGATTTTTACATGGAAACCCTATTACGGGAAAAACCATGATGGAGGTTAATCCACAATTTAAAATCTGTTAAAAGTATGAAGAAAAATGGGAATGCACATGCATTTAGGCAAACTACCTAGAGCTCACTGCTCAAAATTAGGAAGGATCACTACCTTACAAAATGTTTGGATTACAACAAAGAGTTGAACTGAGAAAGTAGCATCTACAAATGCCTGAGTATAGTTCCAGTTAAGCTCATAGATCAGATTTTGGACCTTTTATCTGATTATGGACTTCGCTATGCTCTTCCTTAATCCTCTTCTACAAAAATGAAAATAACTCAACTTCTTTTTTGATATTCACACACACACTAACACATATCAAACACCACATCCATCTTCACTCTTCAAAATTAATTAGCAATCTCATATATATATCCGCTACCAAAATTTAATCGCTCCAAGTCTACTTCAACAAAGTATGAAATATTCTCCAATGGTCAACTCAAATCACAAATTATATTTAATGCACACCCATCAAATTCAGCTAAAGCTATGTTGTGGCCCCACAAAAAATGGTCGAACATAGAAACATTTAAACAATTACTCCTTATACATCTGTGACACGCCACATACATTGAGTCAGCCACCATGAGAACATAAACATTAAATCATCCTGTCGAATCTCCTAACTTATACACTGATTAATGCGACATCACAAAACCTAACAATATGATAATATAGATTCTTAACAACTTTCCCCAAGATCCACAACTAAAAATGATGATCCTGTGAAGTATATAGATTGACATACTAACCAGATACTCTGTTCTTCATTCTTTCTTTCGATAATGCTCTATTCTTTACTCTGCCTACTGGTATGAAAAAATCCTGATCTGCGGACCATAAAAATGACTTAGGTTGCCATCAATGACAACACGAGAATCCATATGCCAACAAACAAGCAATATTCCAATAATCTCCCCCTTTGGCACTGATGGCAACACTTAGTGAAAAATGACTAAGTGTCAGAACCAATATGATTATGTTGTCAAAGTTAAAATTTTCAAAACACAACTCCCCCTTAGAGTGATAGGTAATTTTTCACTGCTCTCTCTCTCCCTTTGAAATCAATGATAAAAATATTTTGGATCTGCCCCCTTTCACAACTCTCTCTCCCCTCTTGCTGAATCAAAAAATTGGATCAAAATTTGAAGACAACAACTGCTACTCGAGTCAAAAAATTATCTTGTACTTCTCTTTCATTTCCAGAAGAAATTTCTTCCAAGCTTCTACTAAAATCCCAATGATTAAGATCAAACTATTTTTCTCAGATGTTTGGTTAATAATCTGAATGAGAGATTCTAGAATTTTGATTGCCTCTTCTAACTTCTCTCCTTTCCTTAGAACCTCAATTAACTGCTCCAACCTATATTCGATTAAATCCTTCACTTTCCAAAAGGTGTCCACAAGGTTGTTTCTGGTGAAATGAACTTTTGCATGCTTAGACTACAATTCTTGAATTCTTTTCTTTACTACACCATCCTAATCCTGAAACATGTTGTAATCCTGACCAATTTCATTCAACTCAGTTTCAATATGCTCCAACTTATCCTTATATCTCCCAGCTGTATGATGTCAACAAAGATAATAGTTGTAGATGTTATTTTTTGTATTAATGCATTGCCTCAAAACATTCATTTTCCTTTTCAATTTGGTAAGACATAGCAGGAACTACTCCTTCAGATGTAGAATTATTTCTCCCTCTTTCCTATCCTCAAACTTAGAGACCATGGCTTCCTTAATGCATTTGATCATCTCTTTAGGAAACACATTTTGCAAACTCTCCAAACCAATGTTATTGTGCACAAGATAGGTACTTAGTCTGCTCTTCATCAAGTCTTGCTCATAGGAGGGTCTATCAAACCACATGCCAGCAATTTTCTACATCCCATCTTTCTCCTAAATAAGCTGCAGTATCTTTGCTTTGGATAAAACATCTTCTTCTTCACTTCCTTCTATCATTACTACATCTGGTTCAACTAATTATAGTACTTCCCTTGGAGTTTACTCATTAGATTCCTCATCTGGTATGTCTACAATCACTTGTTCTTTACCTTTTCCTTCAATTTTTAGAGACATGTGTGTCGGAGGAGTGTAGACAACAATTTCTTGTGCTCTTTTCTTCTTCCTCTCCATCTCTCCAGAAGAGGATCCAACTTCAAGTGCCTTTATGGAAATGGAAATGCTAATTGCTCCAAACTTCCCTAGCAATTCTTTAAAGAAATTTTCATATTTCGGGTATGTGCAGGATCATGATGGGCCAAAAAGTGGCGATATGACGGGTATGTGTAGGGTATGTGGCTGATGACATTTTTTTTACCCAAAATTGATGAAACAAAAAGGGTTTTTAAAGGAGATTCTCAGCTTTCCACCAATATAAATTATGCTTTACTCTAAATTTAATAAATAATTATTATTCATTTTCTATTTGAATTATGACTAAAGTCCTCATTGATAGGCTGATTGAAAAACATCTATAGCTTTCAAATAGTAAACATTTTTTGAATCTAAAACATGTGTCACATTCTATACTTCGCATACTATAGGATTAAAAAAGAAAAACTTGAATTTCATGATGTTTTGACCAAGTTAAGGTGGTCAGACATATGAGTTTTTATATTTTTTAGAAGTTGTAATAAAAAAATTCATAATTAGTTATTTACATGGAAAAAAATAGAAAAAAATATGCATCACATTGGGACATGAGTCCTCTACTTATATCTAAAATCTTATAAAAAAATATTATCATTTTATTGTGGTTAGGGTGGTCAAACAAATGCTACTTCTTATTTTTTTCCTTGAAATTTAAGTACTACGCATTGAAATTTCAAAATTTCACTAAATAGATTTTTTTAAAAAACCTAGTAGTTTAAAAACTACATTCAATTTTCTATAGATTCTATTCTTACATATTTTTGAAATAATATATAGATAACTTATTCAAATTTTTACCAAGTTGCCTAACTCGATTTTTCTAATTTTTCAGCCACTTAAGGGCCTATTTTTTCCATGATGATCCTGCACATACCCTTCTTGCTCACAATTTTCCAAAGAATTAGAGTGCTCAAAAATCTATTTGTAAACTAGCTCATTCTCTTCCATACAACATTATTGATCTTTTAGCAATCTACACAGGTCAAAATCTTCATCATCTATTATCATTTTATGAGAGATATAAACTACACCTGCCGAAGTTGCTCCTTCCTTGTTTTTGAAAAATATTTTTTATGAGATTCTATGTGTAATGTACCTTCTTATCGGATCTTTGATTGACAAAATTATGAAAGCCCTTTGATCTCCAGTTACTCTAGTTAGGGTTTTGACTTCTTTATTCCAAATTGACTTTTTTTAGAATATCCCCAACATTGCATAATCTAGTTAAATTCTTAATCACCTCTTTGAAATGAGATAGGGTTTATCCAGTGTTAGAATTTCATCATTCAACCTATTCAAGATAAACCAAATGACTTTAGCTTTGAAAAAATAGGGAAATTCACTCCAAATGTCCAAAATTTTATGTTTCACACCTTCAAGCCATTTCAATTTGCTGGTCAACAACATATTTCTCATATCCCTAATTTTCTCACTACTATATTCATCTAAATTTACCATTCCTTTTATTTGCTTTATTTTTCTTTCCGTACTAAACAAGTTTCTACCGAGCACCAAGTTCAGTGAGAATTCTACAAGCAACTGAAATACCTGATGAATTCACCACCAAATTAACTTTACTCCTTCAAAATTCTGCTGCAGAGGCTCTCCTTCCATTCTTCTTCAATGCAAGGTAACAAATGAGGGTTCCAAATACCCTTTTACAACTTTCACACCTAAAATTTTTACCGCATTAAATGTTTTTCCCTAGGTGTTCTAGATACTTTGTTTTCTCAGACAACAAAAGAAGAATTCGTCTATGGACCTTCTACTTCACAAAATCTCTGTACAGGTGATCACTTATACATTTGTAAGCTATTAGCTCAACTTCTAACAATTTCCTGCATTTCGGTGCCAACTACTGATAGGGGGACAGAGTATTTTCTTGAAAAACTCCCCCTAGGCCAATGGCCTAAGATCAATTTCCAGAGGAATTACTAGAAGCAGTTTCTAGTGCAGGCTTATTTCCTTCATTAGATTCACTCTTCCTTACCCTTTTTTTCTTCATCTGATCTCTTATTTCTTCCATAGTCACTTTCCCTTTTCCTTATCATCTTCCTGTGAAATTTTTCCTTTGTATATTGGACCTCTTCCATCCACATTTTTGTTCCTCCAAAATCTTGCAATGTGACCAAATCTGTTGCAATTGTAACACACAAAATTTCTCTATCTAGACCACTCATTCCATTGATTTCCTCTTTATCTACATTGATTATCAATATGCCCAAAAATTCCACAGGTGTAGCATTTAACATTCCTTACACTGACATACATACTTTTGCATTCAATTGACTTATGACCAAACTTATTGCAACTAAAACACTAATTGGGAAATGATTGACTACTTGAATATATTTTACTTCTACACTGAGAAGCCATATGACCAAAATTTTTACAAGAAAAGCAATGACCATTACACTTTTGAGCATTGGGTTGTCTTACCAAATACCTTCTACCTTTGTTCATCTGATTTCTTTTTCTAGAATCCTTATTTTCATATCCAAATCTTTCTCCCTTCTCATATCCAAGACCTCACTTGTCATTTTCATCCTTCTATCCTTTAGTCAGCTCATCAAGCTTAGCAGAACTGATCCTAAACTTCTCCTTGTATTCATTTGTATTAGTGAGTTCATCTTTGAGAATAGGTATATGTCTTTCAAGCTCTTGCTCATTATTTCTGGATTGTTGCAGTTCAATCTCCAATTGAATGAATCTAGTATTAACTCTGTTGCATTCTTTAGATCTTTCCTTTAAGGACTAGGCTAGATTCTCCTCATTCATTTTCCTTTCTTCAATCTCCTTAGTCATCTTCATCACCATAGATTCCATCTCAAGCTTTAGAGTAGCATTATCTCTAGCAAGCTTTTCACATTCTTCATCTATTTATTTTAGGGTATTATTCAGGTGAACATCTTCCAAGCATTTACTTTCTTTTTTCTTCAGCTGATCACATAGTTCCTTCCTCTTTTCTCTTGACTCATTGATTTTATCCTTCAGAGATTGAATGAATTTTTCAACATCCTGAAGGTTTTCTTTTAATTCTAGGACTTCTACTTTAGACTAATCAAGATCATCAAGTGCCACCAAAATTTTTTGTTGAAGACCACCAGATTCCATTGCATTCCAAGATCCACCTCAAGTTGTTAAACTTCTGCAGAGGAAACTTGCTCTAATAGCAATTGTTGGACTCAAGGAACATTAAGAAGGGGGTTGAATCAATGTTTAGCAATATTTAAATTTCAATCCAAATCTTAAACCATTTACAACATTTAAACAAAAGTAAATATGCAAGCACGTGATGGAAACAATCAAAACACCATAACACCAAGACTTTTATGTGGAAACCCTATTAGGGGAAAAACCACAATGGAGGTTAATTCATAATTCAAACTCTATTAAAAGTATGAAGAAAAAGGGGAATTCACATGCATTTAGGCACACTACCTAGAGCTCACTACTCAAAATCAGGAAGGCTCACTACCTTACAAAATGTTTGGATTACAACAAAAATTTGAACTAAGAAAGTAGCATCTACAAATTCCTGAGTACAATTATGGTTAAGCTCATAGATCAGATTTTGGACCTTCTATCTGATTCTGCACTTCGCTCTACTCTACCTTAATCCTCTTCTACACAAATAAAAATAACTCAACTACTCTTTTGATATTCACACACACACTAACACATATCAAACACCACATCCATCTTCACCCTTCAAAATGAATTAGTGATCTCATATATATATCCGCTACCAACATTTAGTCGCTCCAATTCAGCTTTAAAAACTATGAAATATTCTCCAAGGGTTGGCTCAAATCACAAATTATATTTATTGTGCACCCTCAAAGTTGGCTAAAGCTATTTTGTGGCCCCAAAAGAAAATGCTCGAACTTAGAAACATTTAAACAGTTACTCCTTATACATCTGCAACATTCCACATACATTGAGTCGACCACCATGAGCACATAAATAGAAAATCATCTTGTTGGATCTCCTAACTTATACACCAATTAATGTGACATCAAAAAACCTAACAATAAGATAATACAGATGATTAAAAACTTTTCCCGAGATACACAACTCAAAATGATGATACGGTGAAGCATATAGATCAATATAATAATCAGATACCCTATTCTTCATTCTTTCTTCTGGTAATGATCTATTCTTTACTATTCCTGTCGATATGAACAAATCCTGATCTACAAATCAATAAAATGACTTAGGTTCCCATCAATGACAACACTAGAATCCATATGCCAACAAACAAGCCATATTCCAACAGTACTAACATTATATATTATGAGTGTGACTAAGTGTGAATATAAAAGTAATGATTGATATTCAATATTGGTTGTAGTAGTATTAGTTATAGGTTAAATAGATTATTGATAAGTGGTAATATTTTGATATTAAATAACATGATCGATTATTTCCTAACTCTAAAAGGTATTATTCAAGTAGGAAGAGTTAAATTATATGTTACTTATGTAGAGTTAATTCCTTGGTCTATTATTATTAGAAGATTATTTTTCATATGTTATTTGTTCAATTAATATTAATTATGAGAAATACCAACACCTTTCTTTGGTTGAGTAAATAGGGTAAAATTGGCTAATGTTGATGAAGGGGTCACATAGCTACTTCCCTTATGTCATTATTGCAAATTCCCAATCTTGTCAAGGATATTTGTTTTAACCTTGTTTTGTAAGGATTGTGCATGTGCAAAAGGTTGTTTTATTAGAGTCACCTTTTAAATGTGATTACTTATTGTATGTTTTGAGAAGTATTTATATGGTATTAAGTGTATAAAATGTTTCCTAGGTGGTAGGTCTATGGCTTAGGGGTCTTTTTATTCCATAAAATGATTTAAATAAACTCTAAAGTCTAATTTGTAGTTGACTAGCGTTGGACAGTTCCCCGTTTTCATGTTATGACTTGAGAAATTCAACTCATTTTCTTACTGGTTGCTACTCACTAAATTATTTTAATCTTGTCAAATGTTACATGGGTTTGAGGGTATGTGTAGGATCATGATGGGCCAAAAAATGGCGATATGATGGGTATGTGTAGGGTATGTGGCTGACGAATTTTTTTATACCCAAAATTGATGAAATGAAAAGGGTTTTTAAAGGAGATTCTCATATTTCCACCAATATAAATTATACTTTAATTTGAATTTAATAATTAATTACTATTCATTTTCTATTTGAATTACAAGTAAAGTCCTGATTTATAGGTTGATTGAAAAAAATCTATAGCTTTCAAACGGTATCACAGTTTTTGAATCTGAAACATGCATCACATTCTATGCTTCACATATTGTAGGATTAAAAAAAAAATGGATTTCATGAATTTTTTACCAAGTTAAGGTGGTCAGACATACGATTTTTTATATTTTTTAAAATTTGTAATAAAAATTCATAATTAATTATTTACATGGAAAAAAATTACAAAAAATATGCATCACATTCAGACATGAGTCCTCTACATATATTTAAAATCTTATAAAAAAAATTATTATCATTTTATTGTGGTTACCTAGGTAGTCAGACAACACCTACTTCTTATTTTTTCCCTGAAATTTAAGTACTACTGCATTGAAATTTCAAATTTTCACCAAATAGGTTTTTTTTTTTAAATAAACTTATTAGTTTAGAAACTACATTCAATTTTATACATATTCTATTCTTACATATTTTTGAAATAATATAGATAACTTATTCAAATTTTTACGTCAAGTTTCCTAACTCTAATTTTTCTAAATTTTTTTCCACTTAAGGGCATGTTTTTTCCATGATGATCCTGCACATACCCTTGAACAAGAAGTCTTTTAAATATTTTCCACTTTATCCTAAGTCTAGACCCATGAAATTTTGAAGTCCTTTTACCTTGTTATCTTAGAAAATGACCCCCTTTAAGTCATAAATAAACACACATTCCTTTAAAAATGCTCAAGCAATGGTTGTTAGGTCCCACTAAATGCATTTCATTGGTTTCCCACTAGCCCGTAGCAATAAATAATTGTATAAATGAACTAGAGGGAAAATCGGCAAGTGACACCTATTCATCCTTATGGAAGGTCCTACCAATAGTTCAGGACATTAGTGATGAATGTTGGTGATATCAACGACTTATATGCAACCTTGTGGTTTAATCCCAATATTTCCTTGCTAACCCACAGGGGACCCACTATTAGATCTCAGCTCAAGGAGGTATGGTAGGCAAGCACCACATTCCATCATCACTACTATCTATAGGACTTGTTAGTTACCCAAATCTGCAACCAATTTACTAAGTTTTAAATGAACTCAGCAAATTTGGACTAACATGGGACTACTTTCAAGTTGTGGGTAACCTGTTCAAAAGAAGACCTATGGATTATGGGTCGGCTTCCCCTTTTGATGTTGTCACCTAATCTATTCCTTTCTGGGAAAAAGGGGAGAAAGAAGCATGAAAAGAAAACTAACCCCTATGGTGATGCACCTAATGATATTTCTTAGACCCATACAACTACTTCTACACACAAGAATGGTCAATAACTTAATAGTGGTTTACACAACTCAAAACTCCATATTCCTTTGCATCAGTGTTTCATTACTAGGCTAAAAATGTCATGGAAAACATCTAGAAGGAAGAAAATTACATCCTCACAACTTAGAATTTATCCTAAACTAACTCAACACATGTTATGACCTGCAAATTCATACTAATTGCATGCATAAAGGAAAAGAAAAATAGGAAAAAATCAAAGGGAAAACAATTCTGCCATAAGATTTCATCAACCATTTATAAAGCTTTCACAATAAACAACATAATGAGAAGGTAAAATATATTAACTTATTCATCAAAAAGGTGTTACACTATTGCATAAGTCTACAAATCTGAGTTACAATGTTGTCCTCTACCTAGAAAAGGCCCCAAAAAGCTACAATGCGTGCAAGAAGAAAGAAAAGAACTCCTCAAAACTCTAGTTTCAAAATACTTAAGCCATTCCCTAAGCAACTTCCCACACAAGTCCTTCTAGAAACCCTAGGTTGGATGAAGTACAAAAGTCGAAATGGGAGCTTCCAAAATCAATCCAAAATTCCTCCAAATGCAGAAAAATAAAGCTAAGTCCAAGGTCACACTGAAGGTGTGACAAAACAACCTCCAAAATAGTCATTTCTCTCCAAAATAGTCAAACACTACTCTCACACTTTCCACATGTCTTCCAGCTATTTGACTCATGCAATTTGTGTGTTTTGAAAACACAAGAATCCAAAAAGGCATTGAAGATAATAATCTTGACTAAGTGATACATAATACATCACTTAACCAATCTTTTTTACAATTCAAAGCACAAAATAAGGGGACCCGCCATCAATATGATTTACATTTCATTTGCAAGTGAAAATGTTAAAGTGATTATCAAAATCATTTAAATGATATTACAATGTTTTGAAACAAAAGCAAAAGCAATAATGAAATGCAAAAAAAAAAAAGTTTTTAAAAAGCATTAATAAGGTCAATAAGGCTTATGGTTATCTCACCTCTTCTTCACTTTGCATTGTAAGGCCACTTATTGGTCAATATTCTTTGATCTTCAAAGGCACAACAAGGGTTCAAATTTTGCCTATATGGCTAACCTCCACACTTCTTGGAAGGCATATTCCAAGTATTCAAGGCACATGTTTTAAAAGGCCAGGCATATTTCACATGTCTCAAAAGCAACATATGACAAAAGGTCAAAGGCATAAAATAGGTGACTTGGCACACTCCATATGCTTCACGTTTTGAAGGACTTTGCAAATTTTGAAGGCATCAAGACTTTAAGGTATAAAAATGCCTAAGTCATAAACTCATCATCGGCCCCCAATTTTAATTAACATGTGTTGCATTTTTAAAACAAAGGTAAAAATACCTTTGGGTCAGCCTCATTTTTAGGATTTTCAAACCCTAGGAACAAAAACATGAACCAAAGCAATTGCAACATTTCATGCTTGTCATCGAGCTCTCTAGAGGTCTCCATTGTGCCGCCATGAGGGTTTTTGAGTGCACTAAAAATGTGGTTTTGTGGTCAATCTCCTGAAGGATTCCTTGTGATTTCAACAAAGAGAAAAAGGTAATTGGTATTTGCAACAAAATCTAGTTTTTTACATCTTCAAAGGCCATCTTATGAATTAAATGGTTGCAACCATGTAACATTTTCTAAACATGTTGTATTGCCTTGTCTTCTCTATGGTTTTTTCTTTTGTTCTAAGCCACCATTGAGATGTTCTGTGAAGCTCCATGTTGAGTTAAGGTCATGCTGGGTAAGTTTCCTCTGCATAACCCTTGTACTCTTCATTGTTTTCTACAAAAATACGCTCATTTCAAGCTCTGTAGCTATTGAAAATGTTGCTTCTCAATGAATTTATTTATATCTTCTCAACTTTTCAATGAGACTCTTGTTTCATTTCTTGAAGAAAAAAGCTAAAAATATTATTCCTCTGTGCATTTTTGTAACCTGAGCTCGAATGTAAATTTGATTTTCCTTCATGTATTTTCCCATGCTCAACTTTGAGTCTTCATATGAGCAGAAAAAATAGTTGGAACATTTATTTCTGCACATTTTCCTCTGGGTTTACCCTAAACCCACGTCTCCATGATTTTCCTCTATGATTTCATACAAATTCATGTAGAAAACTTTACATTCCCATGCAAATTCCACATTTGATCATTTTGCAAAAGTAATGGACGCTTTTTAGAATCCATGGTCATGGCCATAGGGTTTTCCTTGAGCCTTCAAAGGTGGAATTCTGGGACTTTAAAGGAGTTTTCTTGCAAAATATAAATAGGTTAAGCTCTAGTAAGCCGTCATCTGTAGAACTATCAAAATTTTCTGATTACTTGTGAATGAAAAGCTATTTTGAGCTCTTTATTCCTTTAAATCTTATAAGAAGAAAAAATGGAAAAAAAAAACTCCACCTACAGGAACGACTTCTAGAATTCATTTTGTAGCTTCTATATATGTAGAATGATGGTGAAAAAATGTTTTCTTTTCTATGTATTTCTCAATGCTCTATGCTTCTCTTGCAATTTTGGAAAAGATCCCTCTATTTCATCAAAATTTGATGACATCTACTTTGTAAGACATTGCACCTCATTTTCTAGCTGATGTACTATGGTTGCTTTCTCCAAATGAACTTGACTAAGTGTTTCTTCTGCTCTTAATATTTATTGTTCATTCTCTTTACTGGATACAAGAAGAGCCTCCATTTCAGCAGACCAAACTTTTTCTTTCTCAACCATTTTTTTTTTGTAAAGTTGCTAGTTCAGACTCTAAAGACTCCACTTGTCAGCTAGAAAAGGAAAAATACCCTCTCAATTCATCCAACTATTCCTCTTTATGAGCACAAGAAGCAGACAAGTCCAAGATTTCTTGTTCTTGCTTTGATTTTGATTCAACATATTCTTTCATCAGGACATCAAGTTTCAGCTGAATCCTTTGGTGTTCCCGCTTATGAGATTCTGCCTCTTCTAAGGACCCAGACAACTTACTTTCTGATTCACATAAATTATTTTGTAATTCCATAATTTTTCCCCTAAGATCAAGCTCAAGCCTATCCAAATTATTCTGAAGTTCAATTCCATGAGACTTGGCATTTTCTACATCTATTTTACAAGATTCTCTTTCCTCTGTAATGTACCTTAATTAGGCTTCTTGTCCCAATATACATTCTGATAATTGCACATTTTCCACCTCCATATCTATTATATCTGGTAATAATTTTTGACTCTTAGAACTAGATATTTGAGCCTCTAATTTCTTGATTTCTTCTTCCTTTGAGAGTTTTTGCATCCATTCTACCTCAATACTCTATATTTTTACTTCACTAGTAGAAGCTTCAAACATTTTATTTGCACTGGATAGATGATCAATTTCCATATTATGTTGCTTAAGTCTTTCCTCTAGGTCTTGAACAACATATACCAATTGATTATAAGATTCTTCTATCTTTTGTAACTCTAACTTAAGATGGTTATTAGCTGTCTTATTAATTTCTATCTCTTCCTGCAACTTTTGAA
>VDFB02036781.1:0-29223 GCA_007258455.2 Sequoia sempervirens
CATGGAGATAGACAGTGAAGAACAGGAGACGCCTCAGGATATGGACATTTCTCCTGATCATACTCCTAAGATTCAAAGAGAGTCTAATGAACCAGAAGAGACCATTGATCCAATTGATCCCATAGAACCAACTGATGGGCCAAGAGATATTGCTATAGGTCGAAAGAGACCTCTATGGGCTAGACAAACTATGTAAGAGGCAGAACAGTATGCAACTCCTCGAGGTACCTTTAGAGAAAGCAAGAGACCACAAAAATTTCTAGGTTATGTGGCATTGATGAGTCACATCATTGATTTTGAGCCTTCCAGTGTTGAGGAAGCATCCAACCAGCAAGTATGGAGAGATGCTATGACAGAAGAATATCAGTCTATCATCAAGAATGATGTTTGGGATATTGTACCAAGACCTAAAGGGAAATCAGTTGTGTCTTCCAAATGGCTCTTCAAAATCAAGCATGCAGCTGATGGTAGCATTGATAAGCACAAGGCGAGATTTGTGGCAAGAGGATTCTCTCAGAAGGAGGGAATAGATTATAAGGACACATTTGCTCCTATTGCTTGATATACATCTATCAGGACTATTATTGCTATTGCATCAGCTAAAGGTTGGAAGCTACATCAAATGGACGTAAAGACTACATTTCTTAATGGTGTGATTGAAGAAGAAGTGTACATTGAGCACCCAAATGGTTTTGTGATTCATGGGAAAGAGTCTCATGTATGCAGATTGAAGCAGGCATTGTACGGCCTTAAGCAAGCACCTCGTGTATGGTATGAAAGGATTTATCGATATTTGATGAGCTTGGGATTCTCCAAGAATGATGCAGATTCCAACCTTTACTTCAAGGTAGTTGATGGTGAGGTTTTAATATTGGTTCTTTATGTTGATGATTTATTTCTAACTAGAGCAGAGTATCTCATTGTCAAATGCAAGAAAGAGTTAGCCTCTGAGTTTGAGATGAAGGATCTTGGTCTTATGCATTACTTCCTGGGACTGGAAGTGTGGCAAAGACCCAATGAGATTATCTTAAGTCAAGGGAAATACACTATAGATATCTTGAAGAGATTTGGGATGATGGATTGCAAGTCCATGTCTACACCTATGGAGACAAATTTGAAGAAGTTGAGTGACTCTACAACTGGTTCAGATTTGGTAGATCCCACCATGTACAGACGGTTGATTGGAGCATTGATGTATCTAGTCAATACTAGACCAGACATTTGCTATGCGGTGAGTGCTCTCAGTCAATTCATGTGTGAGCCAAGACAAATTCATCTAGTTGCGGCAAAGCACATTCTGAGATACTTGCGTGGCACTGTGGGATATGGCTTGAGATATACTTCCTGTGAAGATCTAAAGTTACAAGGCTATACTGATTCTGATTGGGCCGGGAGTGTAACTGATAGGAAGAGCATCTCTGGATATTGCTTCAGTTTGGGGTCTGCTATGATTTCTTGGTGTAGCAGGAAGCAGACTTCTATGGCACTAAGCACTGTAGAGGTTGAATATATTGCAGAATGTGTAACAGTTCGAGAAGTAGTGTGGCTTCGAAAGCTCCTTATAGGATTGTTTGGTAAATCATTGGAGCCGACTGTGATTCATTGTGATAATCAAAGTTGTGTGAAGCTCTTTGTCAATCCAGTGTTTCATGACAAGACAAAACATGTGGAGATCAAGTATCATTATGTTCGAGATATGGTGTTGAGGAAAGCAATTCAACTCAAGTACATTTGCATTGATGATCAAACGGATGATATTCTCACCAAGCCTCTCTCTAGAGTGAAGTTTGCATATTTTCAGGATAAGCTTGGAGTAGTGGAGAATGTCGGCCTTGCTGAGAGGTAGACTCAGCATCAGTGATCTTTGCTATAATGCATATTTCTCTGAGACGGAGAAATATGAGGTGAAAGCCCTCGTCCATCTCTGAGACGAAGATGTGGTTCTTTCCACACATGGGAGTAGCCATAGTGGCCATCATGTTGAGAGACTCCATGACAACATCACATTGAGAGACTCTGTGATGAATCCTTTGTACTTGTGTTTTTCCACACATGGGAGTAGCCATGGTAGACATCATGTTGAGAGACTCCATGACGACATCACGTTGAGAGACTCCGTGATGGGCACTTGTGCACATATTTCTTTCCACACATGGGAGTAGCCATGGTGGACATCATGTTGAGTGACTCCATGACAATATCACGTTGAGAGACTCTGTGATGAACTCTTTTCCACAAATGGGTGTAGCCATTGTGGGTGTCATGTTGAGAGACTCCATGACATGGATATCTGGAAGGATACCACCCTAGCTAAGAGGGAGTGTTGATGTTATAGCGGTGGGTGATATCCTTCACTCGAATTTAAATAATAAATGATGAATAAATAAAAGCAAGTCAAACTTGCTATAAATATTAATTTATTTTTTACAAGGCTGACTCAAATAAAAAGTCGTCTTATTTTGTGAAAGAGGCTGACCCATATGAAGAGACGCCTTGATTTGTATCAATATAAGGCAATGATCATTCATTGAAACATCAATTCATTCAAAAAGAAAATTGCGCTTCAAGGAGAAGTCCGCACATTTGCATCAAGTCGTCATATTGCTTCAAGCAGATCGATATTAAGGAGAAGTAATATTTGATTGTATATTTGCATCTAAGTGAGGTGCGATCCTTTATTGCATCATATCGGCCTTGTGTTTGGCCCAAGAGTGTAAGCAGATTTCTGCTCCTTCAAATTCAATATATAAGAGATTTATTTTGGCTGGGTTTTTCTCCCTCAAGGAGGGTTTTCCCAGGGTATTTGTTGTGTTCTATTGTTCATTATTTTGTATTGCAGCGTATCTTCATTTCTGGTCTAAAACTAACACTATTTGAGGCGCAATTTCAAGCTGGGAAAGAAGACAAAGACACAGTTACAACTACTGAAATAATTATCAGGTCTCCCATAAGCTTCGACGTCATTTGGAATGTAAGTGTTGGCGTTTAAATTCGCACCTCTGGAATGCAAATTAGAAACGGACAACTATGTGCAATAACCTGCTCTTCAAATTAGGAGGGGAAGCTCCCTCTTTGCTGATGTTGCTCAAAAGAAAGTAAACTAAAACTAATTTGCCTATCTTTTTGGTTCAGCTAAGAGCACAAGGTTATAAAACTCAAACGTCGTAGCTGAGATTTTCTGTTTTGGAACTTCAACTACGACTAACCTACACTAAAGACGTTTCTATTTTCTCAAGTAAACGCAGAGCAAGAGAAATAGAAATGAACAAAGTTTGATTCTCTAAAAAAATACTTAGATAAACTCCTCTTCCAACATACATCTACTTACTTTCAATGCAAGCTGAAATGGAGATCATATAAGCATAACACAACAAATGGAAATTTGAGACATTATACCAGGGCAAAGGAGGCTCAAGACTTTATTTCTCAAATTTCTAGAACAAGGATTACACTAAACACATGCACTGAACAATACTTGCAACTAAAGAGGCATGCAATTTGCTCTTACACAAAGTGAACTGACACTGAATAACAACTTACTACATTACAGGCTCGCAATTTGTTATCTCAACAACCGTTAAGAAAAACAATGAGCAAAAGCTCTTATTTATAAGCGAGCTGAGGAGTAGGGAACCCTAAAATCTCCTTGCTTTTACAACTAGGGCTTGCTCAGCAAGCAAGCTTTATTTCTAAAACAAAAGAAGATAACATCTAACACCTAAGAAAGCAGGAAAAGTTGGAAGTACCAACTATTGCATTTTATCTTTTTTCTCTTCTTCAAAGAATGGATAAGAATTTTTCCAAGAATAGAAAGAAAGTGGAAAGAAAGCTTCTAGAAGAAAGCCACTTTAAATCTTAATGACATCCGCCAAAAAGTAGGAAACTATGTCCCAATCAAGTGCATCTATACCATAAATAGCAAAGTTGCGTTTTTCTAAGATATCTTCTCCATCTGCAATTGATCTCAGGAAATCTTCAACCTCATTGGCCACTTTTTCAAACTTTGCTGACATTATGAAAGTGTGACTTGGCAGAGTCTTATGTTTTTCTTCCATCCACTTTTGTGCAATCTTCTTGCTATATTTTCCTTGTGTATTTCCCATATCCTTTCACTTTGGCCCTTAGAGATAGTGACACTTTCAAGCCAAGGGGGAATTGAGAAGTATTTCTCGATCATGTCAGGTTTCAAACTGCAAATCAATCTGCCATCTACTGAATGGATCTCTTGTGTCGCCGGATTGTAATGCTTGATGCAAGCAATTACAAACTCGAGACTCTGAACTGAAATAGGAATAGATGCTGCTGCGAGGAGTCTAGTGTGTCCTAGGTTTCTGATTGTGGTGTTGCCTGTGCTCTCCAAAGCGTGTAAATCAAACACCGGCTTGATGTGATGCAAGTCCGTCTCAGCTGTTTTGATGAAATCATGGTAGAGAGCTGATTTGGTCTTGAAATCATTGGGAGTGTATTCCATTTTGAAAACCTTAAAGAATGACTGCAAACTCGCTTAGGTCCAGACAAGTTTTGAGCAACTTACTATTTTTAGAATACTGGTTTTTTCTTCTTCAAACGGACAAATTTTGGAAATTTTTCTGAGATATGGGTTTTGCTCAGAATTTCGTTGCAAGACAACCCAAATCGTCCGTTTTTGAAAACTTTGAGTGTAGACTGAAAAAACAGCAAACCCTAATTTCTTCAATTTTTCACCAAAAAGTTGGCACCTGGGTTTTGTTTTGAATACAATTTGGAATGAACCCAGTTGATTAGATTTGAGAAATACTGAGGGCTGATTGAAAAAGCAGCCAACCCTAGAATCTTGAAATTTTTTTGAAAAAGTTGTGATATGGGTTTTCTTCAGAAGAATGTTTCAAGAGGACCCAGATGAACAAAATTTGCATACTTTGATGATTTCTTTGACATGCAAGGAAAAAGCAGCTACTGCAACTTGATAAATCTTTTCAAAAATTCTTCATAAGAATGAGATGAAGAAACCCAGATGGCTGAAAATTGAAGACTTTGACCTTCTCCTTCAAAAATTTGATGTTCTAGATGAAAAAAGCATGAAAAAGCAAGGTCTTATGTTGCTGGTCTGAAAATTTGATGAAGAATTTCTGAAAA
Source organism: Sequoia sempervirens (assembly GCA_007258455.2). Lineage (NCBI taxonomy): Eukaryota > Viridiplantae > Streptophyta > Pinopsida > Cupressales > Cupressaceae > Sequoia > Sequoia sempervirens. The sequence continues at coordinate 5,116 of VDFB02036781.1, forward strand.
ATCAGCAAGTTGATGTCTTGAATCTTGAAAGGAAAAACTTCAAAGTTGCTGCTCCTCTTCAACTTGTACGCCACCTACAAAGAATGATGAAAACTGAATGGCAAAGGCATCTTAAATAGATTTCAGGCTTGAGATAACTCTGCTTTCTTTTGCTTTTATCCATGCACACCCTAAAATCTTCTCATGCATCGAACTTGGGCATTCACTTCAACTTGCAACTTTGAAATTTTGGAAATTTTGACCAAGGCAAGTCATTTTGGGCGCCCTTCTTGGCTAGAGGCGCCAATTTCTCTCACACTTAACCATTTTTCTGAGTTTTTCAACTTTTCTCAATTTTGAACCCCTATTTGACCTTCGATCTCTGGCTTCCAAGTTGATCTGATGGACGAGCTGGATAATTCATCACAAAGACTGATCGAATCTGAGAAGATCACCTTGGAGGCACTTCTAGCTAAAAACTTCATTTGATCCCTCAAAATCATGAGTGCACATTTCCTTATGGGGCATTGAACCTTCACAGTGTTAGCCATTTTTGTATGATTTTCAAGTTCTTCATTCCCCTTTGATCTTCTAATGAAATCTCAATTCCAGGAGCTACACTAATCAGATTGATTAACCGTCAATTTTGTTGGATAGCTCGATTGAATCTGACGAGGTGATCTTGGAGGCTGCATCTGCGAATTCCATCATTTCAAGCTTCAAAACCTTGGGCGCCCTTTCTCTCCAGGGGCGCCCATCTTAACCAGACTTAGCTATTTTTAGATTTCTTCATCAATTTCTCTTCTCCAAACGATCTTGTCAAATTTTGATGACCCGGAGCTCGGATTGGCTGATGGCTGGACTCATTATGGAGCTGAGAAGATTCTGATAGGGGTCTTTTGGGAGTCACATCTGCAAAAAAGTTCATTAGAGGCATCAAAAGCTTGGGCGCCCCTGGCTAGCTGGGGCGCCCAACTTCACCAAAGTTAGAAATTTTTCAATATTTTCTTCTTTGCTTTTGACTTTCAATGTTTAACTCTTATGAAACCCTCTGTTCCGCCTCCTGTATCTGATGACTGCCAACTCCGATTGACATGTTGACGATCTCTTTGGAAAGCCTGATCAATTCTGAGGAAGTCACATTGGAGGCTTCACTAGCAAAATCATTCGTTTAGGCCCTCAACAACTTGGGTGCCTTTCTCCTCTTGGGGCGCCCAAATCATCCAGACTTAGAATATCTTCATCTGATTTTCATCTTCAAATTTGAACCTTCATTCTATACCTTTAGCTCAATCTGGATTTTCCGAAGATTGACAAGTCAGACACTCTAACGAAGACATCCGTTGCGAAGCTGATTGAATTCTGAAGAGATTGAGCTCATCCACAAACCCTAATTGCTGAATTTTCCCTTTCAAAAAGCTAGGCGCCCCTGGGCACCTAGGGCATTGAAAGTTCCCAGACTTAGAAAATTTTCTGACATTTTCATGATTTTCATTGTGTTCTGGTTGAAACCTCTCTGTTTGACCTCGAATTCCGAGTGACTGGATGATCTGATGACTGCACTGTCGGACTTGCTGCGGAGCTGGGAGGAATTTGAACGACTTTGCCTTGAAGCACAAACCCTAATTTCATCATTTGATGCCCTAAAAAGATGGGCGCCTAACTTCTCCTGGGTGCCCATGGCTAGCAGACTTGGTCATTTTAGGCAGTTTTCACCTTCCTTCTTCGTTCATCGCGCATGTTCATCATCTCACCTTCTATTTGATGGTTGGGCATTGAATCTAACACCTGGCAGCTAACTGACCTCCATTGATGACTTCGGAGCTCCTAAAATGCTTCTAAAAAAGTAGAATAGACCCACTCGGGAAAAACTGATCATTTTGTAATTATGTCTATGTCAGGCTGATGAGGAAGTATTTTGAGCCAATCAAAATCAGTTTGAACCCTAATGGACCAACTTTCTATTTTTAGAAAATTTTGCTAGTATTCGTTTTGAAAGAAACCCAGAAAAAGTTAATATTTTTAGAAAGTTTCTAAACATAGCAGTTTTCCTAAAAAAATAGGGATGAAAAACTGAGATCTGGGTTTTGTAGACTTGGTCACTTTGAGCAGACCCAAATCATCAGATTTTGAAAATTTCAAGTTTTTACCCCTCATGCAAGACATGCAAACCCAAATTTTGACCTCTTTTGACAAATTTGACAAGACTCTTACTCATTTCTTCAAAATGCCCAAGTGTAGCAAAAATTTTAATTTGGGATACAACCATAAGACAAATTCATTTGTCATTTTCAGCAGGAAAATACAAACCCAAAAGAGACGACGATGCTAGGTCAGGAGAATAAGATAAGCAATTAGCTTTTGGAAGAAGTGACGAACTGAGCAAATTTTGGCGCCTATGAGTAGTGACGTGGATTCTTGGGAGGCGCCTTTGAGGAGTTCGATCCAAAGAACCATTCAATCTGGAAGCATCGTTGATACAACAATTACATTTTAGTCCCATACATCAGTCTTAGTTGCATATTGGTACATCATTGAAGTAGCAATTTGTAAATGAATGTCCTAACATTGCAGTGAATAGAGTTAGAAATGCCTTAATGTCATTCATTGACAAAGAATGTAATTATCAGCAATATACATGAGTTTGGAGACTGTATGTCAATTGTTTGACATAATGACATGTTGTAGTTGTAGTTTGCAATCATTCTATTGCATTAAGAAATTCACCAAAATATTTGCACTACATCTAGTTGCATTAGGAAGTCATTGGCATTATAGTTAAGTCATCATATGCATTTAATCTTCATCTCGACGAGAGAAATTCAAACAAACATCACCAAAACAGCTGACAGCAGTTTGCAAGGAAATTGTTTGACGAAATTCCTGAATGATCAAACTGAAAAATTTAGAGCAGATTTTGTAAGGGCTCCTACAGTAAATAAAATGAAGACAATGGCAGATCTGAAAAGTGTCATTTTCTCAAAAGATTTCAATAATTGCATTCAAGTGGTGTGAAATCAGTTGTGCACAAGTCAGTTGGCATTTGGTTTTCAGTTTGAACAGCGAAAAGGGTCATCATGGCAAAGTTGTTTAGCAATAAACAGGCATGGAAAGAAATTGAACAAACACAATACAAGGTCATACGTAGTTTGCAGCGTTTAGATGATTCACTTTCAAAGTTTGGACTTTCCAAAGGATCATCTTCACGTTCTTCTAGCAAAGGTCCAACACCACAAGACAAAGAAGCGGTGGTGATTAGTATGTTTGAGGAGTATAGCATTCTTCCTCATTATGTTAAGAAGAATCTTCCTTTCAAGGACTACATGGACATACACCCGAAACTTTGCCACAAGACTAAGCATGCAAGGAATATTACACTATAGCTCATGAATTGTTTGTACATGGAATGGATAGAGTATCTCCACATATGGTTGTTACAACTCTTCATGAGAATGACTTGGTGCCTTCAAGTTCAGATGAGGTATGCAAAAATTTATATGATGAATTTGATAGACATGCTGATTTGACTTAAGGAGACATTAGGACAGCCTTGGGAAATGATTTGTCTACATCATCCTTGCAAGAGGTTTCTCAAGAGGCTTCTACTTTAGAGGCTAGCATAGATCGTATTAGTGATTTGGATAACAATGGTGTGGATTCTTTGGGTGATCATAAGGCAGATACTCAAGGTTTGAGTATTAATGATGCATTGTGTGAGAAGGATTTATGCCACCACGAGTCTGATTTTTCAAATCAGACCATAGCAAACCAATCAAAAAATTTATTTAATGGCAATGAATCCTAGGATCGTGATTTGGATGGACATGCAGTTGCTTTGGTAGCGGAAGTGTGTGAAGATATTGTCAAAATAGCAACTTCTATCCTGCCAATTGAACCATCCTTTGAGGTACATAGCAGTAATACCATTGATGATATTGTGAGTGAAGCTAATAGCACTCATGATGTTGCTTGTCGGTTATTAAGCAATGATGATTCAACCTCATATCATAGTGCAAACTCTCAATCAGAAAACTTGTATGGGGGTGATAAGTTACAAGGTCCTCATCATTTGGTAGGGCAACTAAAGGTGAACGATAGTATGATTGCCACAACCATACAACCATAGAGCATTTTGATGTTGTTCGTCAGATGTTGGCCCTTCATAGTTGGAGTACTCCCGTGATAGATGAGCACAGAGAGAGTGGTCTTTCCCTTGCAGAGTTTCATGCACTTCGAGAAGCAATTGGAATAATGAAGCAAAATTACCTACAGCTACTTGCAGACAAAGATTATCTTCTCAAGTGGGATTGCATCCGTCATAAGATATTGAAGGGAAAGGAAGAGGAGGTTGATGAGCTCACTCATGAGCTTGAGGTGACTATGGAATCGTTAAAGAGTGCCCAGTTGGCCCTTCAGGAGTCATGGTCATGGATAGAGGAGCTTACCATAGAGTTGAGTTTGGCACAGTCTTCACCATCTTCAAATATAGTTCAAGTTTTCATGGCAGCAGTTGGTGAGGAGCATGTATCCACGAATTTTGGTTGTGAGCAGGTTGAGGATGTGGTTACATCCATTACGATTACAAGTGCAGTCAATACAGATGGGATGAGTGCATTGTTTGAGAGTTGCAGGGAACCACATGTTGCACCAGGTTCTCCTGTGGTTAGTCTCACGATAGGTGATGCAGGGCAGATTATTGATAGCTCTTGTGACATCGGTGATTCACTAGAGAGTGTTTGCCCTCACGATGGGATTCTGATTGGCACTTGGCAAACTAATTATGTGCAGAAACATGGGATCAAACAGTAAACTAAAAGATATCATAGTAAAATGCCAGACACTTTATTCATTCTCAGGAATATCATGTACAAGAGTGTATCACAATGCGTACAACATAACTCATTCAGAATCATCACATAATCAATAGCAGCATAATCCGACTATTCCCACCCGACTACATATAACGCTCGGCGGTGGTTAAACAACCAACCGACACGACGTTTCATAACATCATTACATTAGCACTAATCTGAACATGTTTTGCCGAGAGTACATGACATTACATGACATTATTATTCTTTACTAACTATTGTTTTATTTGACAATTGGCCGACTACGACCGAGGCCGACTACGGCCGACAACAAGGTAAAATATCCGACTAACATCATCCCCCCCAAAAAGGAAGTCGTCTTCCAGACGACATACATACAACAAGATAAGATTACTGAGAAGTAGGGGGAAGGGAGTGCGTCCCTGGATGCACAGATGACGTCGGAGTGGTGGAAGAATGCTCTGCTCTCAGACGCCTCAGCTCCTCCGTGCGTGTGCGAAGCTGCCGATCTGCCAGGATCTCCCTCTCCCTCGCCGCTTTTACCATCCGGGCTGCCTCCATCAGTTGGCCCTTTGCCTGCTCTGCTTCTGCATTCTTGGCCGCCAATTCTACTTCTTTTGCAGCCAACTGGTCCTCCAACGCTTTCATTCGCTGCTGCCATGCTGCCTCTTTCTGCTGTGCCTCCTCCTCCAAGGCTGCCACCCGAGGCTCCAAGATGTCCAATCGGGCTCCCCTCTCGCTGGCAAGCCGAGATTGTTCAGCTAAGTCAGTCTGAATGCTCTTGATGGTCGCAGCTGACTCATCCTTGACCCGCTGAAGGAGTCTATAGGCATCCACTCGGCGAGATACCGCTACCTCGGTGGAAAATATCTGGCGCTTCATCAGAATGAAGACATCTCGGAAGGCAAGCTCGATATAGTATAAACTCTCCAGGACGCCTGCATCCCGCCCTACTAGCCTCGGTGGCCGACCCCGCCAGGCTCTCATCATAGCAGGAGTCTCTCCTGCTGGCCACCCCTCGCCAAATATCCGTGCAAACTCCGCCTCACACCCCATCTGCACAAATCCCCGAATGCGGTGAACCTCCTGGCCTACCAGAGGCGATCTGCCAATCCTCAGGTCCCTGGAAACCTGTCCCACACGGATCATCAATCTGCCCATGTGCTCACGCTCCTCCACATATCTCTGTACCGTGCCTACTGGGTCCGACGGGTCCGGCTGTGACATTTCCACGACAAAGCCCTCTGTGGAAGCACCCTCCTCGTTCTCCTCATCATCAGAAGGTATACAATGTTCTGTCTCCTCTTGGGGCAGCTCCCCGACTACAGGCTGAGGCTCCTGAATGGCCGTCTCTGGTGCCTCTGCTATGCTCGCCTCCGGGTGTGCAAGTGTGTCTTCGCCGATCCTGGCCGTCTCACTCTGCTGGGTGTGAATGATCGGCCCCTCCTCGTCCCCTTGTCCCTCCGAGGGACTCTTCTCCTGCTGGTCTGGCTGCTCGGCCACGTCCAAGGTGAGGCCCACCGATCCCAGCCAATTGTCGATCTGTGCTACCCCGGGTGCTCCTGAGGCTGGAGTCGTCTCCTTAGTGGCCTCGGTCATTCCCCCAGCTCCTGCTGCCGAGGTTGCCACTCCTGTCGCTGCCGATGCTGACGGTGGTGTGAGAGAACAAACCGCTGGCAGTATCTCAACCGAGGCAGTGGAACCTGCCGCCGATACAGTGAGTGCCCCCTGTGATGTGGTGGCGAGAGGTGCCCACCCTGGAGAGGCTCCCGGTAGTGAAGCGGCTACCCTCAACATCCGCCCGGCTCCAACTGGCGCAACAGGGAGGGTAAACGTGACTGAGTGTGTACTCTGGCTGGCTGGCGGTGCCGGAAGAGTAAATCCTGCCGGCTGCAATATTGGTATATCAATCTCGCCTGCCTCCTGACCCCCGATGGCAACAGACTCCTCCTCATCGGCCGGTGGACTAGACTCCGATGGCGAGGAAGATAAGTCAATGGGCTCCTCTCTGTCAGATGCATCGCTCTCCTCCGAGGCCTCTTCCTCTGATGTTTCCTCTTCCACCGATGCCTCCTTCCGTTTCCTCTTTTTCCCCGAAGCTGTGCCCTCGCCTGCTTGCTTTACTTCCAGTTCCGACCAGTAGAATATGGTAGGCCATCCCGGGTCCAGGTGAGTGAGTGGCCGCAACCGACCCCAATTGCCCTCGGGCACCTGTGTGTGCACGACATCCAAAAAGAGAGCTATGGCGTGCTGAGTCATATAGAAGGCCTTATGCCTCTGCGCTAGAAATCCCTTATCCGCTCTGTGAGTAGCCTCGCCCAGTTGTATACTCGGCCAACCCGAAGTCCGACCATGAAATCCACCTGCCATAAGGCAATGTCCGACGCTCGGCTAGCCCCTGTGAGTCGGCACTTCATTAGGTCAAGCAAACATTTCCATTCTGCCGTTGCTAGGTGGTTCTTCCGGAGGCCTCGATTGCCAGTATTCCATATGGTACGCTGTTCTTCGGCTGACAAGTCGCTTCGGCATACTTGCTTGACCAGCAGTTCTTTGTGTTCCTGCGTCATTTTCTTGGGTTTATTAACCCCTATTCCCGAAGCTGGGACGCCGAACACCCGCTCAAAGTCCCGAGGCCAGAATGAAACTGTCACTTGGCAACCTCTGTAATCAATGACGGACTTGTGCGTATGTCTGCAGTAGTTCTCCACCATCGCCTTCAGCCAAGGCTCGAACTCCCGAGAACTGAAAAAGGGCACGAGCACAGCCTTGTCCACCCGAGCGTGTCGAAGCGCAACCTTCAGAGAGTGGTCGTCAGGAGTGCTTCGCCACCATTGCTTGCACTCGTTGCCGGTCAGGTTCTCCCATGTCATCGTGTCATTATCGGCATCCATCTTTTTTCTCTTCGCAGCCGAGGCTACCTTTGGCTGGTACTGCATCGCCTTCTTGCCCTTGTCCATTTTTCTGTCAGTTCGGCGATTCCAGCCGACTTTATAACTCTAATTTGCGGAAACTATGAAAATTTGCGAATTGCGGTGAAATTTGCCGAATTGCAAAGCTAGCGGGGTGCGGTGAAGCTGCCCGGTGCCAAAAGCGCCAAGCTGCCCGGTGAAGCGCGAATTGCCAAAATTGCGGTGCCGATGATGCGCGCGCGCCAAAATTTTGTCACGGTTTGGATGGATAGCCCATGCGGTTTGTGGAACCTCCCAGGCCGGTTTGAAGATACTCACGAAATCGGAAATTCTGTCTGAAGAAATCTTGTGAATTCTTTTGGTGCGTCACAGTTCTTAGTAGTCTTTGAGCGATCGCAGTTCGCCGCTGGCATAGTCTTTGTGGCGTCACGGATTTTCTGAGGCAATGATCGCGGAATGCGGATTTTTTCTGTGAGTGTGTGTTGAGGCCCGTCGCGAGGATTTTTTTCCTAAAGGCGGTGATCGCGAAGTCGCGGTTCTGAGGCAAGCGATGCCGTCTGGCTAAAGACTTCAGCGAGCTGCATTGTGAATTTGACCCCTGGCACCAATTTCAATCTGGAATAGCCGTACGGTTTGGGACTTCACCAAATTTTCCAGTTGCAAAGGCCGTACGGTTTTAACCTTGGCGAAATTCTCAACTTGCAAAGGCCGTACGATTTCTACTAGCAAATTCTCAACTTGCAGAGGCCGTACGATTTCCTCGCAGCAAATTCTCAACTTCTGCCGAGGCGATACGATTTCCTCTGCGGCAGCAAATTCTCAACTTGCAGAGGCCGTACGATTTCTACTGGCAAATTCTCAACTTGCAGAGGCCGTACGATTTCTACTGGCAAATAAAATGAACATTGGGAAATGTGAAAATACCGTACGGTTTGGGAGTTCCTTGGATGCCGTACGATGTCAGGCTCTGAGTGCCGTACGGTTGATGAGTGTCGTACGTCCTCCACAGGCTTGAAGTTTTTTAGACGCCGTACGACTTCCTTCCCTGGCGAATCGTGCTGAGTGTAAAATCTCTGAGGCCGTACGATGTCCTTGTCTGGCGATTTGTACTGAGTGTAGAACCCCTGATGCCGTACTACGCCTTCCTTCTCTATGCCCTGTGCGCCTCTGCAACTGATAAACTCGTGCAAGTTCGTCCTCCCTTCTCCTCTGTGTTCTTGTCTCCGACCTGTGGCTTCTTTAATTGGCCGTACGGTATGAGGTTTTATATTTATTTTATTTTTTTCCTTACTCTCCTTCATCCTTGGCCGTACGCCTTGCTTCCTTTTCGTGTTTTGACATATTTTAATCTTCTTCCCTTTACTCTTGCGCCTTTTACTTTCCTCATTTAATTTCCGTTTTGGCCTTTTAATACTCCAGGCATTTATTTTAATCTTCCGTACTTTTCTTAATTTAATATTTCTTCTGATGGCCGACTTTTTTAATTTATTATTTAATCTATTCGCCCTTCGTTTGCTTTCTTTTCTGACTTCCCCTTGGTTTCTTTTAATTTTCTCGTCTTTTTCTTTTTCTTCCCATACGCCTTGCTCTTCTTTACTTACTCCGTTATTTTCTTTTATTTTCATAGCTTCTTTTCTATTTATTTTTATTTTTTTCCACTTCCGTTCTTTTTCTCTCTCTTCTTTTCTTTTTAATTTTTTCCACTTCTGTTCACCTTCTCTCTCCTCCCTTCTCTCTTCTTTTCTCTTTATTCCTCTGACTTCACTGTGTGTCGGGACTTTTAATTCTGAAGTGTAATACCATTTACATGTGTGTGGTGGCCGTTTATAACATTCTTCCTCGCAACAGGTTCCTATATATTCTATATCAAACCATTTATCCAGTAAAGGGGCAGGACCAATACCTCGAAAACTTCCGTCGACGTACCTTCCGCCATACTGTTGATACCACGTAACATCGTTGCCTTGTACTGTCGGCGGTCCCGCCAGGTTAGGCATTATTTTCCAGAGTCCATCTTGAGTTGCGATCTTCCTAACCCTTGGTATTTTTCTTCTTTCTCGACGCATTTGTTTCAGGAGATCGTCTGTATATCCATCCACCGTTGACACGAACGTATCTTCTGTCTTCAACACCGTCTTTAAACAAGGGGCCTTCTTTTCGAAATAAGCATCCCATTGCTCATCAGTCCATTCCTCTTCGTCATCTTTTTGCAGTTCATCTTGTTCTTCTGCCTGGTTCTCCTTTTCCGCTTGGGCTTCAGCGTCCAAGTCCTTGGCTATATATCCCCGTCTTATTCCTTCATAAGGGGCTACATAGTGCCAATGTCCCCCCATTCGACGCCACAGTGCAGGGGTTCCGAATACTGCATTGGTCAAGTGCTTGTGTATTCGTGGCACTGCAATTCCTTCTACTCGCTTTTCTGCCAACCTCTCTTCATTTATTTGATCTCGCCCTGATTCTGCCCAGACATTGTCTGCTACATAACCAGGACCTCCTAGTCCCCAGTCTTGTTCTCTCGGACCTTCACTTTGTACAGGCCAATCTTCCTTTGTTGCATAGCCCAACATGTTTATGGCGATAGTATTCTTCTCTTTTCTCTCCTGGTATGGTTTTAGCTTCGATCCGTTGATTGCCTCCGGTATCAATGACCCATCGAGATTTTCCAATTTTATAGACCCATTGTCACCTACTTCCCGAACTCGGAACGGTCCCAACCAACGAACTTTAAACTTCCCTGGCTTGATCTCGTTACGGCCGTTATACTTCAGAACTAACTGTCCCGGTCGAAAATTCATCCGCCGGAGATGCTTATCGTGCCAATATTTCCGTCGCCGTTGCATGTTCTCCGTCGCCCATTGGGCCATCACTCTTCGCTCGTCCAGCTTATTCAGTTGGTATAGTCTTTCTTTCAAGCTTTCGGTATCGCCCAATCGGTTCTCCACGGCTATCCTCAGACTTGGTACCATATATTCCATCGGCATCACCGCCTCCTGACCGTACATTAACTGGAAAGGCGTGTGGCCCGTTGTTACCTTGTACGTTGTACGATATGCCCATAGGACGGCTGGTAACCTTTCTTCCCAGTCAGCTTCTTCCACGCCGCATGATTTGTGAATTACTGACACGAGCACCTTATTTGTAGACTCCGCCTGGCCATTAGCTCGCGGGTAGTACGGACTGGACAAGTTGTGAAAGATTCGGAACTCTGTCGTCATCACCCTGATAACATGATTGACGAAGTGCCCTCCACGATCACTCGTAATCCGAATGGGGATGCCGTACCGTGTAACTATCTGCTCATAGATGAATCTTGCCGTACTTTGTGCTGTGTTGTCTGGCAACGCTCGAGCTTCAGCCCACTTCGTCAGGTATTCTGTAGCGACCACAATGTATCGGCATCGATGCAAGTGACTCACCTTCAACGGTCCGATGAAGTCTAACCCCCATCGTTCGAACAACTCCTGAGGCTGTGAGGGATGCAGTGGCATGAAATCCCGCTTCAATGGTTTCCCGACCCTCTGGCAAGTGTCGCAGCCCACCACCCATTCTTTGGCATCAGTGTGCATCGTCGGCCACCATAGACCTGCCAAGAGAATTTTCCTTGCTGTAGCATCAGGTCCCATATGGCCGCCAGCCAGTCCTTCATGTGCCTCTTTTAGTACGCCGGGTATTTCTTCCTCGACGACACATCTCCGGAGGATCTGGTCGGGTCCCATCTTGTAGAGTAGCCCATTGATCAATTGGAATGTCTTACTTTTCAGTACTATCTTCCTCCTTTCGGCTGGTGGCATATCACTTGGGAATGTGGATGTGGACAGATAGTCTCCAATCTTCTCGTACCATGACGGCAATATTGCAATTTGGAATAAATGTGCGTCCGGAAAGTCTTCGTTCACCCCACCCTCTGCAGGTTCACCCGACCGGATTCTAGATAATTGGTCGGCAATAACATGGCTTTTTCCTGGCCGTACGATGATGGTGAACGTAAATTCTTGCAACAGCAGTAACCATCTACTCACCCGTCCTTGGATAATCGGTTTGTTTACCAGGTACATCAAAGCTTGGTGGTCAACGTAAAAAGTGAACGGCGTGGCGAGGAGGTAATGCCTGAACTTCTGTACGGCGTACACCATTCCCAGTGCCTCACGCTCGGTCGTACTATAATTCCTTTCTGCCTTTGAGAGTAGCCGGCTGGCGAAGAATACTGGGTGATCCAACCCGTGCGCTCCCACTTGTGCTAGGGTTGCTCCGATGGCAAAATTAGAGGCGTCTACATGTACGTGGAATTCCTTATCCCAGTCCGGGTACATTAATATGGGTGAGCTGATCAGTCGCTCCTTCAGTTCCCGGAATGCCTTCTCCTGTTCTTCGGCCCACACGAATGGTTGGCCTTTCCTCGTCAGTAGGTCGAGAGGGTACGATACTTGGGCAAAATTTTTAATAAACCTCCGGTAGTATCCCACATGGCCGAGGAAAGACTTTACTCCAGTGACATTCTCGGGAGCCTCCATCTGTACGATGACTCGCACCTTGTCAGGATCCGTTTTCAACCCAGCTTTGCACACAATGTGTCCGAGCAACTTCCCCTGCGGCACCATAAATCTGCATTTCTTTGGATTCAAGGCAAGGCGGGCTGCTCTACACCGTTCCATGCACTCGCCTAAAGCTTTCAAATGTTTTTCTTTGTCACTATAGATCGACCAATCATCCAAGAAGGCTTTGAAATTACCTACTGACATTTTATCAAAGATGTGGAGTATAATCCTCTGAAATGTAGCTGGTGCGTTGCATAATCCAAACGGCATGCGGTTGTATGCGTACACCCCATCCTCGACGACGAATGTAGTCTTTAATTTGTCCTCCTCGGCGATACTGATCTGATTGTAACCCGAGAAGCCATCTAGAAAGGAGTACATTTCGTGCCCGGCAACTTCTTCCAGAATCGAGTCGGTGAAGGGAATGGGAAATGGATCCTTGATAGTCACTGCATTCAGGCTACGGAAGTCAACACAGATTCTAATTTGCTCCTTCTCTTTCTTTAATGATATGACGATCGGCGATACCCACTCACTGACTTCCACCTTGAAAATAATGCCGGCCTCCAGCATCTTCTCAATCTCCTCCTGTACTTTAGCGGCATAATTTTTGTTCATTCTGTACGGTCGCTTTCGTACGGGCTGGGCTCCCGGTACGAGAGGAATCCTGTGCACACATAACTCCGGTGGTATGCCTTTCAAATCCTTGTACGTCCAGGCGAAAGCGTCTTTGTATTCCATGAAGATTCTGAACGCTGCCGCTTTCAGGACAGGGTCCCAGTCATCACCGACTAAAATCTCCTTAGGTTTGGCTAATTCCCCGAGGTTTACTTTTTTCAACGTTGGTTCCTCGTACTTCATGATTTTGTCCTGCTCGAACTTGTGGGCTGGAGTCACATCCAATTCGGCCGTACCTTCTTTATATTCTCCGTACTCAGGTGGAAATGTCTCACTGGTCGAGCCATTATCCTTTTCTACTTCCCCCTCCTTGACCTGCAGCATGTGGCAATCCGGGTGGAAGACTTCATAATCCTCCATCTGCCAGTGAAACAGTCCGCTCAATGAACTGGTCTCATCTTCCGAGCAACTGCCGAGCAACTGCCGATCTCCAATACCCCTTCTTCATCTGGTTCCATTGTCTTTCTCTCATCATCATCTGAGTCACCTCCGGATTCCGATGCCGAAGATGCCAGATCCTCACTGACGGCCTGATTCTTCAGATCAATGGTGTATTTCCTCCCCCGATTTTCTATTGAGAGTGTATTCCGCTTCCAGTTGTGGGTTGCCTTGGCAGCAATCAGCCATCCCCGTCCCAAGAGTGCATCGTACGCTTTTTTCTCCATTGGGATGACTACAAAATTCAACAGAAACAGTTGCGTGCCGATCGAGACCTTCTGCTCCATTAGTATACCCAACGGTCTGATGCCATGTTGATCTGCTCCCACGAGGTGGAATGTCGGGGGCCAAAGAGTCGGCTTACCCAGACACTTCCAAGTCTCTTCTGGCAGTACGTTTACTCCTGAACCACCATCGACGATAGTATTAGATAATCTCATGCCCAAGATTTCCATCTCGACGACGGCTGGTTTCCTCCCGATGCTTACTGCTAGGAGCATTGGATCCGAAGTCTCGGCTACCACTTCTGGCGTACGTTCTGGTGAACTCTTCGGAAGATTTTCTCCAATAGCATTGGTAAGTGCTACTTTGAGAGAAGGCATTGTTTGCAAAAGATCAGTTACCTTAATGGGTACGGTTGTGTGAAGCACCTGCCGTACGATATTCTTCTCCGACTCCGACTGTAGCAACGTATTGGTAGCTTTATAGTTCTTGCCTTCATTCTCCATTGCCTCGGCCACTTTTGTCTTGGCTTCCCGAAATCTTTCTTTCTCCGTACGGGGATCTGGATAATTTGCTCGTTTTGACTGTGCTCTCGTAATCGCCAAGACCTCCTCGTCGGCTACCTCCAGCATATTGATACTTCCTTTTTGCTTCGGACAGTCGGTGTCTTCATGATCACCCGGTCCACACCACTTGCACAGTTTTCCCCCGTTGCCTTGGCCGCTCTGACAATCCCTCGCAAAGTGACCCCATTCATTACAGTTCCTGGCACTGGATCATCGGTCGTCCTTTGCTGTCGTACTGAATTTTGCTTCTCGGCGTATTTCGCCGATTGTTGCGGTAGCCTCCAGGGGATGCATTGTTGTTCTGTGGCTTCGGTGGCGTGGTTGGAGGTGTTGACTGTTCGCCTTGAGTGAAGAATACTTGCGAACTTTTAGTTTTTAAATTGTATGGGCACTCCTTGACGGAGTGTCCCATGACCTGGCAGATGTCACAGAATAACTTTTTTGGGCAACTTGCCTTTGTGTGACCTTCCGATTTACAGTCCGTACACCATAATTCATTGGCCTCTTTGGATCCTTCCCTGTCGGTCTTCAGTTCTTTCATTATCCGCATCATATCCCGCCGAAGGGCTTGTACGGTTGCCGATTCATCGTCACTGTCCTCGGCACTCTCGTCGTCATCCCTCCTCTTCCCCTTCGAGGAGGTCCTATTTTCACTTTCAATATCCATCGCCCGATTGTAGGCTTCGGTGTACGAGGACGGTGGTACTACTTTCATTTTCCGCCGGAGTGAGGGAATCAGTCCTTCAATGAACCATCTTTTCTTTAACCCATCGGCCGGTTGTGCCTCCAGCTTCCCGATCAAGTCTTTCAACCTCCTGTTGTAGGTCCGTACGTTTTCATGCTTCCCTTGTTTGGTATGATAGATTTCTGTGACGATCTCACTATCGTCCCGCAGAAGTTTGAACTCCGCTTCAAAGTTTTGCTTCAGGACCCTCCATGTGGCTCTCTGCGCTTGATCCAGTTCCGAGTACCAGTCAATGGCACTGTCCCTGAGTGTTGCTGGAAATGCCTTTAGCCACTGGTCGGGGTCATCCTGCCCGCTGGCTATCCAGATAGTCTCGCATGTCTTGCAATGCCGTACGGGATCCTCAGAGCCATTCCCCATGAATTTCGGCAACTTTTGCCGATCCGGTTGAGCCATCTTTACCGGTTGACCTCCTTGTGTTTTGGACCCGATTAGACTAGTGGATTCCTCGCTACGTCCCTGTGCGTCACCAGCACTCTCGGCCACGTACGAGTCACTGCCACGTCCTCCGTCAGCGTCCGCAACACCGTGGGTCTCCTCAGGATCCCGCCGATGCTCTCTCTGCCCTGGGGTCTTAAGCTCTGGCCTTCCCCTCCTTAACTCTGTGTCGTCGTCCGAGAGTGACAACTCTCGAAATCGTCTGATGCTACTATTCAATTCATCTTCATTGTCATAGAGGTTATATTTTTCTGTATATGGAGTGCTGAAGGGGTCTTCGTCCCTTCCTTCTATCAAACTGTGTGTGTTCGTTCAATAGATGTGTCTATTTTTTGCAAATTTTCATATGTTCTTTTTATGCTCTGATTGATTTCAATTAAGTCCTCATCTAGTTCCTTACCGACTTGCCTTAGTCGTCTTCGCCGATTTTCTTGCTCTTGTAGTCTGAGTGATCGCCGAACTTGCTCTTCCGAAGTCCCGTGCCCGTCAGGTACTCTATTCTTATCTTTGTTCGGCCGTACGGGCATTTAGTTGTTCAAGCGATCATTGCTGGTTGCCGGAAGTGCGGCGCCGACTAGTATCCCGTTCTTCCTCTTCCCGTTTGTTTCGGTCTTCACAGCGTTGCACGATTTGCTGCCTTCGGCGCTCGCGATCCTCTTCTTCGCGCAAGTCTTGCAGAATAATGAAATGGCGGGCCAGCAACCTGGGCATGCGGTTCAGAAGGTGGTTCACCTCGTCGTTCACTTCCAGCCGATCCCAGATGACTTCCTCAGGGATCTCCCGAACGAGGGATTCCCTACGTACGTGATCACGGAGCGAGATTTTCCACAAATTTACCAAATCTTCTGTCAATGAGTCTTCTCGTTCCTCATTAGCATTTATAGGTTCTTCCGCTGGTTGACCCATTACGCTGCCATGGTGGATGATGCCCTAGTCCGTTCAGGCAACGGCGCCAAATGTTTGCCTACGGAATGGGATTCTAATTGACGTACTACTTGGCAAACTAATTATGTGCAGAACATGGGATCAAACAGTAAACTAAAAGATATCATAGTAAAATGCCAGACACTTTATTCATTCTCAGGAATATCATGTACAAGAGTGTATCACAATGCGTACAACATAACTCATTCAGAATCATCACATAATCAATAGCAGCATAATCCGACTATTCCCACCCGACTACATATAACGCTCGGCGGTGGTTAAACAACCAACCGACACGACGTTTCATAACATCATTACATTAGCACTAATCTGAACATGTTTTGCCGAGAGTACATGACATTACATGACATTATTATTCTTTACTAACTATTGTTTTATTTGACAATTGGCCGACTACGACCGAGGCCGACTACGGCCGACAACAAGGTAAAATATCCGACTAAGAGAGTTGTGTGACAACTCACGACAATACTCCATCTTCTTCACAGGAGATATGCAGAGTATCATCTAGTTGGGAGATTGATTCTTGTGTTGATTTGTTTCCCTCCCCTGGAAGCAAATCAGTCATTTCATCCCATGCAATTCATTATGATCGGCAGTTTGTTGAGCCAATTTAGGAGTACAATTCGATTTATTGTTCCAGGAATTTAGAGGTGGGTGATTCAAATCAGCATGGAGTGATTGTGCAGTTTGTGAATAATCCATTATTTGAGTTTGATGATGGATTGATCTATGATAATCTACTCTTCGAGTTGGAAGCTGATCACACTCCTGATACTAGTTCAAGGTTGAGCGATAATCGCAGTGTTTGGGATTGTTCCAGTGCATCGGGATTCCAAACAAGGCTCATGGAGGAGTTTTACAGTGTGTACACGGTGAGTACTTACAGTTTTTCCTTTGATCCACCTATACATGAATTATATTTGATGCAAAATTCTTGTACGCATGATGATTCTCTTTGCACGGTCGAGGGAAGCCAGTCATTTTTGTGCTCAGAGTTACCATCTTCAGAAGATGAGACTAGAGGCTGCAAGTATTTGACTCAGTTGTTTGCAGGGGATTACTTGCAGGATCAGAGGATGGACTACCATCATGCTGGTGAGTACCTGACAGAGTTTGCCACTTTTGGGTTTCAATGGGACACAAGGCTCCCAGGAGGTTGTAGTGGCAATGGGCATAATGGTTTGGTTAGTTATCACATCCATGGGAGTTTAGCAGAAGTTGTAGAGAGATATTGTGTTACAAACGCTTTCAGATGTTCTTATCTCTGTATGACGGATGGATGTGAGGTTCGGTATTTTTGGGATCCAAGGGGCGATAGGTTTGGCACTGTGTATTGGACGAGTCCCATTGGTTTGCTTCACTATCTGCAGCATGGTGAAATGGAGATTAGATTTGAGCAGTGGAAGACTGAGGGTGTTTTACATAGCAGACTTCTATTCTGGATTTGGGATCTAGGTATTTTATGTTGGACACTCTCCAGTATGTTGAGGGATCCTTGTGTGCATCAAGGTTCCGGTCTGGGTTCACTGGGGAGTATTGTTGCATGTGCATGATGTGGCTTCACAGTTTGTGGCGTATGGTGTTTTTATCAGGGTGGAGCAACGGGTTGGTTGATGTTTGCTTGAGGGCAAGCAATCTCAAGAAGGGAGGACTGTAATGTCCCCTTTTGTAGCCCGCATTGTATGATGTCATTAGCCTATTTCTCCTTGGTTTCGTAGGCTAACTAGGGCTTTTAAGGAATCTTGAGGATTTTTGGCCTAGGCAATTTTTGTTGCAGGTCAATCGGAGCGTCTGGAGGCAGTTTGGGTATACTTACTATCTTTAGTAAATCATTAATGCTATTAATAGTAATTCATCAGGTGGGCTGTGATCTCCAATGACAGTGCCTTTTCAATGGAAGATTGGTTATTCTCGTTAGATGATTTCAATTCCATTGGTTTAATTTGTCTCCGCATTAATAAAGTTTAAATTATAAAGTTAAAGCCAATCATTTGCCAATCATTTAACTTTATTAATGTGAGCTAAAGTTAAGTGGGAAAATGAATAGTAAAAGGAGCCCCTTATTTTAAAATACATGAGACATCAAAAAGGTAAAAAGGAAGTTTATGTTTTATCCCACATTGGTCAAAAGTGTGAATGAGCTCTTATGAGAAGCTTATAAAAGTGTTGCAAGGGCTCACTTTCAGCCATGCTTGGTTTATGCTTGATTATTATATTCTCTTGGAGAATTTTGGGAAGCTTTGGCTTTCAGCAGGTTTGAGGACAGAAACCCTCGAGCTTGGAGGCAGTGGAAGGAAACCCATTGTCTGTTGGAGATATTACTCAAGTGTATCACTTTGTGCTTCAAATTCATACTTCTGGGTATCCAATCCGACTATAAGTTATGTGGCTACGATTGGATATTTCTATTGTTATTCTACAAAAGATTTTAAGGCAATATTTATATTTAATTTCAGATCTCTATTTCAGTCTAATATTATATGGTTTTCAGTATAATCTGTTGGCTAAATAGAAATCAGTGTCCATGCAACTTGTTAGTTAAATTTTTTGTGGAACATTGAAAAAAAAATTGGGGCAAATATCCATAGGGGATGTTTCAAATGGAATCTGATAGAGTTAGAAAATGAGAGCAATTAATTGACTGAATTCTGCAATAAGAATGAAAATTTAGCAAGGACAGACAAAAATTAGAGACAAACGCCATGAAAAAGGAGATCCAAGGTACCTAGAGAAACCCCTTATGGATAAAATCTTAAAAAAATTGTGAGGCATGCTCATTTAAGTACTCCAAATGGAAGTTACAACATATCTCCAGTTGCAAACACTATCACAAGACCAATTACAACTCTCTACTGCTATTTTCCTGAAATATGCTGACCAATTTTTTCGAAGGATTTACACAAAATAACCAGCACTAGCCAACTGGATTAGCGTTAGCATCAAACCGAAATCCAAGCTTAAAGGAACTCGACACCAAGAATGCACACTCAATCCAAATGATGGAAAGGTGTTGTCATATGGCGGAGAAATTAAAGAACAGTACTTGAAAAGAAACTACTCAATGTCAAGAATGTGCACTCAAGATCCCACTGAGGGCGAGGTGCTAACATATGACGGAGTGATTAATTGAAATTGAAACTAGTAGGCGGATAACCAGCCATGAAGCTACAACAATCTAATTCATCCGCTGCGGTGGGCATCCACTGAATAGTGGGCATCCACCACTTGATGTGGGTACAATGATATAACAATTCTATTCTCCGCACTGGCGGTAAACCGTCCAGGGGTAATTAATGTGAAATAGAACAAGTAATTGCAGAAGTAAAAATAGTTGGATTAGTACTACTAAATCTCAACTTTACAATTCAATAATTCTGCAGTTTACTAATTACAATGATAGAGCATGAAGCTAGAAGTAGAGAATGAATTATGACAATGATTTAACACTCTCTAAACTGATGAAATAGGTCAAAACAGAAAGCTAATACATTCTGATGTAAAAATCTGAACTCAGGAATTTCTGATCAGCAACTGTGTAATCAATAAATTGTTCATAACTTCAACAAATTACCTCTGAATCACGTGAAACCAAGCCCAAAGAGTTGCTAGAGGATAGGCACCCAAGTTCTGATGGAGAAACAGTGAACAAAGATCCTCATTTATTTCCCTATGCACAAATCTCACAGCCCAGAATGGTACGGCCTAGAGAAAGGGCGATTTTGTCTTTAAAAATCAAAAACACCAAAATAAAATCTGCAAATTGGTGGAAGGGGGCACCTTGCGTGTAGAAATGGATAGGTAAAATACCCACAAGCAAAATAAATTTGCTCCAAGAGCTGTAAGCAAAAACCTCCTTCAGCTGTAGATGCATCAGCAACTTCAAAAATCTGGAAATCTCATAAAAACTTCAACTGTTGAGCACAAATCTGCTAGTCTGGATGAGAAGCAGCAAAGTCCAACTAGGTGTTGTATTTCAAACACGAAATTGGTTAATGGCTAGGAGGTAACATCCTTGAAGCAAGGTTTCAATTGTCATTCCGACAGCATAACAGTATGATAACATGAATAGATACAAGGCTGGAGCAAAAACCTTCATTAAATAGAAGCTCACAAAACTCTTCAAATTCCTGAGAAAGCACACCAAGAGACACAGGAGTCCCTTCAAATTTCCAAAAACAAATAACTCCTCAAGATGGCGTCTTTTTTTTGCATAATATGAATTTCACTTTATTTTAAAATTCTCTCTTTTAAAAGTGGCGTCCACTTTTTCCCAAGGCATTATGTTTTTTCAATAATTAATAAATCACCTCATGAAGGCATCACCCTTCCAAGACCCTCTTTTAAACACAACTTAAAGTTGTTCTCCTAGGCCAAGGGTCAACTGCAAATTATAACCTCAATGCCTTTATTCACCATAAAAAATGCCTTAAGAAGTCAGACATGAATTACAAATAATTGCTCCAACTGGAAATGATGCACTGAAAGCTGACAAACTCCATACTGCTAAAAATAGAATTTACTATAAATAGTAAACGCTCAAAAATGCCAAAGAACCTCAGAACTAGAAACCCTAATTTTACCTCAAACAAGCCTACAGGCTTCCGGAATAGGCTGATGAGTGACAGAACAAATTACTGATGAGAAGGGGACATTACATCCCGGCCCTCTGCTACACAAGTCATGAATATGAGAAAGAAAATTCATTACAGCTCCCAATACTTTAGTTACAAGATTCAATTTACCAGCCATGTTTAATTCAAGCTTACAATGCATATACATAGAGTTTCAAAGTCTTAAGAAATCCCTAGAAGTTGGTTGGAACAAAGAAATTGAAAAGACAATCAAAACCATTATGTCATGGGCTAGTTTTTGTGAGTTTTAAGCTCTGTCAAAGTTGATTTTAATCTACGTGAGAGAACGTGTCCAATTTTTGGTACAAAACTAACATTGACTCAAAACTACAAGACAAAAGAGGAAATGACAAGGTAAGAAGCTGGACCAAAAAAATGACAATTTTTGCCATGCTATAACAAAAATTGTACACAACCCTCTCTCAACTACCAAGCTCATCCCTACATGTCCAAATCACACATGCAAACACAACTCCTCTAGATTGGACACCCCTTCATCAAGTCTGCATTCTATGTCCACATACAATCATATATATGCGGCAAGCACTTCCAATACCTTTCAAATTCCCAAACATATTTCAAGAGCAAAGACCAAATGCCGCATTCTTCATCTCTTGGCATCTACACAAGCAAAGTCAGTTTCAAAATGCCCCAACATAGCTAAACATTGTATGTCCTTACCTATCCATGGTCTATGACAAACTAAAATAAATGTCCACCATAGTGTTCAATAATCCCACAAATACCTATATAGAAAGCATTTACAGCTGGCTGATCATAGACAAATGCCATCTCATTCAAAGTAACTACTCTAAGCCATTGACCTAAGTGGTTGTCCTAGTAGCTTTTAGCATCCAAAGTTTGAAAATCACACACGACATTAAGAGCAAAAACGCTTAGTAGAATGGTCATGCAGCTTGCATCTAAGAGAAGGAGATATTCTCCACATTCAAGCTATAAAATGTCATCAACTTGATTTTAATATATTTATATCAGCAGTTTGGTTACCAGTTTCCCCAAAAAAAATAAAGATTTGTACATCTACAACATCCAGCAAGATTCTCCTACTGCATTTGACCCTCTTCATGTCACCTGTATAAGGAGCCTTCATTCACAACTCAACCTTGAAGATGAAATTTATACTATGTACCCCAGGGACACATCCCCTATATAATGTGACCATGTGCCCTATAGGGGACGTTTCAAGGATGTAGGGATGGGTACAAAACGTCCCCATCTTATACCCAATTCCAAACAAAGATGGAAATGTTTTAGGGACAGCTATTTTCAGAAAAGAAATGACAAGGGATGTTAGGAGCCAGCCAAGGGACATCCAAACATCTCCTGATCGTCCCAGGAACAGATACAGCCAACATATTTATATGCCATTTTAAAAAAGATAAAAAACACAAATTTGAAAAAATAAAGGGATAGGGATCCACAAGGACCCCACACCCCTTTACACTAACCATAAACCTAAAATACCTGCAATAACAACTGAAAACAAAACAGAAAATCATTTTGCCATTTTCCAATTTGTGAAGAGGACAAAGAGAGAGAATAGCAGTGAGAAGAGAAGAGAACAATAGTGGGAAGAAGACAAGAGAGCATCAAAATCTACGTCATTTGAGGTAAATTTACAATCCATGTTCATTTGATCAAATTCCTTTGCATTTTTTAAATTTTTTTGAAAGTTTCAAACATTTAGGGAGGGTTTTTGTTTTGTGTTTGCACTTGCAGCTGTGTTTTGAATTTTTAATCAAATAAATATGAGCATTGAGGGTAGTGAGAGTGACGAGGTTCAAATTGAACAAAGAAGCCATATAAGTGTTCTTTCCTCTGTCTACAAGCCCCTCTTGGCCATCAGGGCCTCATCTATGAAATTGTGGGTTGCCCCACTATCAATCAGGACTACAACTCTCTGTCCCTGTAAGACTCCTCTCACTCTGAATGAATTATACCTAGGAGTACCAAAAAGAGTCACAATGGACTTACACTAGGAGCGGGAAAAGGAAGATGTAGATTTTATTTGGCTATTTTTTAACACCTATAAACAATTATAGTGTAGTTATAAAATTATTATTTATAATTTTGTTGCAAATATTATTGTTTGACTTCATAAATTTCAAATTTCAAATTTTGAGCATTTGAGTGTCATATGACATCTAATATTTGAATTATGGCAAAGTGATAATCAAATTAGAATTATGTTTTCTGTAAATGCTTTAATTTAAAAAAAATTGGCGTAATTGTGTTTTTTTTTAACTACATTTTTGCTGAGTCTTGACTTCGAGTCAAATTTTTGGGCTGCTGAGCTTGTGTTAAGTTCATGTTTTCAAACTATGGTTCCAATAAATCTTGCTCAACCACATGGTAGGGACTTGCATGCATATTGTCATATCCCCTTTTCAGAACTAAAATATTTGGGAGTCGTAACCTATTCTTATTTCTCATAGGCTAAGGAATAAAATAGGGAAAATAATTTAATAATAATATTTTAAGTTGTCCTGTTAACTTTATAATATTGTAAAATGGACAACTTATGCATTATTATTATTTTATTAACATGAGCCTAATCTGAAATTTATTTATTTTTAAAGTGTTTTCAAACACCTTTGGAGGGAAATGTTAGGTGGGAAAAGAATACTCAATTTAAAAGGATTAATATAAAGGGAAGAGTGGAGCATAGAAGAGATGATCCATTGTTATTGTTATCAAACCTTTTTATAGAGCTTGATCACTTTTGTTCATCTCTATACCCAAGGATAAAAAACCCTTTTGTTAGTTTTTATGATCAGATTTAATGCACAGAAATTAATTTCAAAATCAGACACGAAGACACAGCAAATACCCTGGGAAAACCCTCTTCTTGAGGGGAAAAACCCAGCAACAAATATCTCTCTATTATATATCAATAATGGCAACAAGTCTCATTACAATGAGGCCAATCTCAAGGCCGATATGCAGCACCTTCACAAGATGCAATGATAACAAGTAATCAGCACTTCCTTGTAACTCAGATCTGCCCTTAAGATATTCGCTATCTCCTCTTGATAATTCGCAATCTGCACTTGATTGATCTGCCCTTGAAGAATTCGCACTTGGAAGAGAATAAATGCTTGAACTTAATTGATGCACAAATGAGAGAAAGTGACCTTCTATATATACATGTTGCTTAGAGGGG
>VDFB02036782.1:0-34425 GCA_007258455.2 Sequoia sempervirens
GCCCTGATCTTTGCTCCAGAAGGGCGGATTTGCCCTCCTGAACACCCGAAATTGCTCCATTCGGACCCATTTAGCCTCTAAACCATTATTTAACCATTCCCAACCATTACCTCATCATCCCAAGCCTTCGTTTTGTCACTTTAAACCTTCAAAAACCCCTGTTTGACCATTTTAAACCTCCATCTCATTATTCCAAACTTTCGTTCAACCCTTCTGAATCCCCATACATTCTCCACAATTATCCTTAATCCCCCACTCATTCTAATTTCCCCCTAATCCACCAATAATTTCTTACCATTTGCATCTCCCAAACACTACCCATAACAAAACCGTCCTAACCTTGTATTACAAAGTGGTTACCTAAATTGACCATAGTGCTTGAACTTGATTATTAGTCTTTAACTTCGACCCCAATCAATTTGCTTCCATCTTGAGGTGAATTCGGTGGCGTAAGTTATCATCCTCGGCCCAATCAATCCATTCCTATCTCAAGGTGGATTCGGTGCCGTAGTCATCCTTTTAATCAATTAAAGCTCTTGGTTGCTAAGGGTAACTTTCTTTGATTAAACTCAAGGTCTCCCTCTCATCTTTTATCATCTAATCCAATTCAATCTAATCCAAATCCAATCCAATCCAATCCAAACAAATCCTAATCTAATCCAATCCAATCCAATCAAATCCAAACCAATCCAACTCAAATCCCATCCAAATCTAATCCAACCAATCAAAATCTGATCCAATCCAATATATCCAAACAAAACCTGATCAAAATCCAAATCCCATCAAAATCAAAATCAATCCCATCACATCATCCAATCATCCTAATCTGAGCTTTTGTCTAAGCTTGACTTAAATCCCAATTTGAGCTTTCATCCATCTCCATTCAAAATCTTTGATCCATTCTATTTATGCTTTCACCATCATGAATCCTCATCCTCCATCAATAGTAGTCAAGGGAAACCCTAATTACGTGGATGACGATAATGAAAGTCTTATCGATCAAGAAGAATATGACATAGATCCCCTTGACACTATCATCTCTAGTAAGATCTCCCCACCCACTTTCCACAATCCAATCACCCCTTCCAGCCATCCCGTTATGTCTTCATCCATGCCTAATCATGCTCCTTATGCCACCTTTGACAATGGATATCCACTTCTTATCCCATATTGTCATCCTTCATCTACATCATCCCCTTACACAACATCTACATCCTCTTATCCTCATCTTCCAATACTCCTATTACAATTCCCCATCCATGTCCCCCCTATCCTAATCCTCTTTTCCAATCTTCCCATACTAATCCTACATCCACACCCCTTTACCTTAATCCTACATCCATGTCTCATCATCTTAATCCACCATCCCAATACCCTTATTATAATCCATCCCCCACATCCTCTTGTCCCACTACACCACCTATATCCTCTTGTCTAATCCACAATCCATGTCCCCTATCTTAATTCACCACTCCAATATCCTTACCTTAACCCTCCATCCAATCCTAGTCCTCCATCTACTCCTAGTCCTCCATCCAATCCCATTCATCCATCTAGTCCTAGTCCTCCATCCAATCCTAATCCCCCATCTACTCATAGTCCCACATTCAATCCCATTCCTCCATCTAACCCTAGCCCACCAATCCATAAACCTTCATACATTTCTACTCAATCTCTAGCCAATCCAACCCATATGCAAAGTCTCTCTTACTCCCCGTGGTTCCCTCCTTCCAAGGACTCATTACAAAGATGCCATCCCCTAACTCCACATCTTGAAGTCATCTAACCATGCCATCTAGATCCATCATCCACTGGCCACTAGTGATGAGATCTCTTCTCCATACCACACATATTATTGATGTTACCACCCCTAGTATTGCTCAAACCATTGAAACCATTGAACCCACTAAATCCATTGAACTCCTATCTCCTACTCCAAGAACCACCAAATCCATCAAAGACACCCAAGTCCAATCCACTCCCTCTACTCCTAGATCCACCCAAATCTAATCCACTCCTCCCACTCCTAGTAGCACCAAAACCCATTCCAATGAACTTCATGAATCTTTCATCCCTCCATCTTCCCAACTTGAAGAGTCCCAACAAGAGTCCGTTACCATGCCTCCCGCACATGATGAGTCACGCCAAGAGTCTAATCCAAAGCATGCCAGATATCCTCTTTCTCTAGATCAAGATCCTACCATCCCATCTAGTCCACCTCAAGATCATGATCCATCATCCATTCCATTCCATCCATGATCCCCTTGTCATTCAAGCTTCCACTGCTCCATCTCCATCTCCATTGCATGAGCCTACTACCACAAATCCAGATCCTATCATGGCCCCTACTCCCTCTCTTGATGTTGCTATCCCATCATCTCCTTCTCATGATCCCCCATCATCGCCTAAAAATGCTATCCCCACACCACTTGCATATCCCCTTGGTCCTCTCACATTCCTCCATGGTGGTCTCCTCGTAGAAGAAAAACAAAGCATATACACCAACCCTCCTCTTCCACCTAATAATGAACTCACATCATTCTTCCAGAATAACAAAAATCCTGTCCTAGATCGAATACTCAAGAGAATGAACTATCAAGGAAAAGGTTTAGGCCTTCATGAGCAAGGTATTATAGAGCCCATCCAAGCTAAAGAACATTTGTATCCACAAGGTCTTGGATGTACTACTCATGACTCGCAATCCAAAAATGTTGGTACAACCTCTAGACGTCCTCAATGAGCCTTTTCCAAAAGAAATGTCAGCTCTTCCCATCGCTCCACCAAACCATATGCTACCATCCCTCCTCTATCGTATCACCTCAAAAATACCGTCCATATTTCTCCTTCATCTGCTCCATCCATTTTGGGTCCTTACATCCCTCCATCCACCATCTTCCACCCTTCATCTACTCCATCCATCTTGGGTTCTTATGTCCCTCCACCCACTATGACTACTTTCGGTCCATATATCCCAAGATCACCTCCTCCATCTCATCCTTTCATCCATTCAACACCTATCCATCTCATCCATCATAAACATCCCTCTCACATATCCTATAATCAGGATCAACAAAGGCACTTACCTAAACATCCTCCATCTACACATAATCCCCATAATTCTACCTCCATCACTCCACATCATCCATCTCCTCACGCCCATCCCATTGCTACTAAAAGCACTTTGATTGTTAAAGAAAAAATGCATAAATCCAAGCATCCACATCAATCTATGGCTCCCCATGTCCCCTCCAAAAGACATGGTGAAGAAAAAAAAAATCTAAATATACATCAAATCCATAGGCCACAAAGGCCCACCAAAGCAAAGATCAAAACCATGTGGATCCCAAAGAAAAAAGATGCAATGCCATCACATGAAAAATCTGTAAGAACATCCAAAGTTGCTCATCCAAAAGCTAATCCTTTTCATCCACCCTCTCCTACATCTATTTTGGTTCCCTATGTCCCAAAATACACTATTTCGTCTCCTCCATTATCCCCGCATTCTCCATCCCTTAATCCTATTATCTTTTCACATCCACCACCACATGTGAAAATGTTGGTCCTGAACACATCTCCCTATCACATATCCACCCCATCATTCCATCCATACCCTTTGCAACATCCCATCCATTATCCCATGTATCTCCCCTCTCAAATCCCTCTAATTCATCCTCTTGCATAATCCATTTATCCTCATAAGGTTGTACCAACATCCAACAGTCGGTTCGAACAAGGGCTATTAATGCCTCATATAGAACTTGAAGCTTAAGTCCTTCATCCATATCCTTATCGCATGTCTTCTAAATCCACTTATTTGCCTCCCTATCCTTATCCATCTCCTTTTGCATGATATCCAAAATACAAAAAAAATACTAAAAATTAAAAAAAAAAATAGTAAAGAGCAATAATTCATCCAATGGTGAAAACTTGGAAAATAAGCGCCTTGGATAAATACCATGATGAAAACCTGGCAAACAGGCGTCATGCGTAAATCCCCATCTGCACTTGGGGGCAACTTTCTGATATGCATTCCCTCCATCCACTATGCTTCCAGCTATGCACCCGTCTTCCTGTTATCCGTCCTCTTCATAAATCCCCCCATCCCACCTATCTTCTGCATCCTACCATCATATCCCATTTATCTCCCATCCCTCCATCCTTCTTGTGATCTTGATCAAAACAGGGGCACCTATCTATACATACTTTGGCCACCTCTTGGTATAACATTCCCTTCATCCATGCTCTATTGTATTCCTTGGTCACTCATCCTATCCACCTCTAGTTATCTCCTTTATCTTCCCATCCACTCGTCTCCCATCCCTCATGCCTCATCATATATGACATATCTAGAGTGGGGGCATCTGCTTCCTTTGTGACATAGTCCTTGGAGACATCATCTATCATAACATCCCTTCATCTCCCTATCCATCTATCATCGTGATCCCTTCCATCTCCCCATCCTTATCTTTTATCCATCTATCCTAGCATCCCTTTCATCTCCCAATCCTTATATCCCTATCCATCTATCACAGCATCCCTTCCATCTCCCCATCCTTATCTTCGTATCCATCTATACCAGCATCCCTTTCATCTCCCAATCCTTATATTCCTATCCATCCAAACAATCCCTCCATCCTCCATCCCTATATCTCTATCCATTATTTCATCTTTATCCTCATCCCATCTCACAATCCCTTGTCATTAGTATCTGGCTATAAGCCTCCCTCCATGAAACCCAATGCCATTTATCTACTCGTCATCACCCCTGCTTCTCTTGCACATCTTTCCACTTCCCTATCACTTTCCATCACTCATCTATCATCCTCCCAAGTCATTTTAATGATTTGGATAACTATCCCATCCCTGAGCTTTATGTGATTGTCATCATCAATCGGTCTATCCTATCTCATCATATCGGTGTTATCTTTTTATCCACTCATCCTATCCTCATCCTCCACTCATCCTATCATCCTCCTTTATCCATCATTTATCTTTGGTCTTTGGTTGAACTACGTTGCCCCTGCGCTTTCACATAGGCAAGGTCGGTCACTTGATCTGCCCCCAGGGATCCTTTATCATCTATCATCGGTCATTCTTCTTTTTCCATCCTATCATCCATCAAGGTCTCCATCATGTTCCATCATCGATCTTCATTGTCCACTTGGCTCCTCTATCGTCTAGCATCAGTCTTTCTACTCTGTCCATCCACTCCTTTATCGTCTATCATTAGTCTTTGCTTTTTCCTCTTCGGTCCTTGTCATCCATCATCACTCTTCATCATAATCTTTTTGTTTTTATCCATGGTCAGTCATCAGCCCTTAATCAAACTATGAGGGCTCTGCGCTTTCATGTAGGCAAGGCTAATCTTTGATCGGCCCCCAAGCCCCTAGGTCTTTAGGGTGTGTCATTTCTCGTGTCTTGTCTCCCTTGTGTTGTGCCATCAAGATATGCCCTTATCTAGCTAGTTCTTCATAAACGAGATCCACTTGTATCATGAGATCCAATCGATTTTGAACGTCCCACGTCATAACGATCTTTAAGTTTAGTATCCATCATCTTTGGTCTCAACAGGATGCATCCTTCCTAACATACCACATCAATCCCATCCATCCCCTTGATCCTATGGCAAAGGACATTTGAAATTAATTGTGATCTTTTGATACTTTTGGCTTTTGTTTATCATTTGAGCTCTCTATCATCACTTGTCAAGGCCGCCATGATCCATCATATTATGGTGTGTTTTGATTGGTCGACATAGGGGCATATTTTGATCTTTTTTATTTTTATTTGTCTTCTTGGTTGTCCCATGTAGTACCCACTAAGATCCTTGTGGTCTTGTGTTACACTGGGGCATCCTTTTGTGCTTGTGGTTATCTCAATACCTGGCCCGACCAAGGTCTTTGTGACTTTGGGGTGTTGGGATAGCCTTCTTGTTTGTTGTGTTTATTTCATGCATTAGACACTATTATGCCTTGGTTCCACATACCCTGGCACTTGGTGTCTTATGCTATAGCAAAAATCAGTGCTTCAAAGATGGCAAATTGCATTAGGATTGCATTTCATTTTCCATTCTATCGTCTTGCATGTATCCCCCCATCCATTCATCCTTCATCCTTATCTCACATCTCTATCCAATCCCCATCCATTCCATTTAGCCTGAATCATCTAATCATATCCTTGGTCTTGTTCTCAGTCTTGTTACAAGCCTAGATCCAATCATCCTCATCATCATCATCATCATCATCATCATCATCATCCCATTTTATTCTTCCATATCCCTTCGGTGTTATTTGGGATGTATCCTTCCCTCGTTAACAACACATTCATCATCATCGAGAGGTACTCTTCCCTATCCTTTAGTGGTGTTTTGGGATGTATCCTTCCCTCATCAATACCACTCATTGGGATGTATCCTTCCCTATCCTCATTGACAACATTCCATCCATCCTCAACCCCTTTTGGCTTGTACCTTGATTGGGGCAACATCATCTTCGTCTTTGCTTCCATTTTTGTTTCCCAACCTCCTGTTTCCTTTTCATCTTTCATATCCATCTCTTTTCATCCTCTTCCTCATCTCCCATTTCATCATCTCATCCATTTCAAGAGCACATCCATGTTCTCTTGAACCCGCATGTCCTCTCGAGGGGGCATCCTTATCCCTAATCTTCATCTTCACCTCCATCATATTTCTTCCTAGTCATCCATTTGATGACTGGGGCATCCTTCTCAATCTAACCATCTCCTTTTGGGTTCTATATTTTAATATTCTTTGAAATGATGCTACTTTATAACACCATCTCAAAGAGAGGAAAAATGTAGACATCGAAATTTGGACACTTAATTTATCCAAATTTATCACTTTTCATCTAAACATCCTCTTATTTGAGTTAATTAAGTAATATTATTATTATTTAATTAATATCTTTAATTCCGCCAAATCCCTAAGGTATTTAATTAATAATTAAATACCTTACTCTCCTTAATCCTCTTTTCATCAAATGAATTAAATAAATATTACACTTATTTAATTCCTCACATGTCTTTTTCATCTAATCCTAATCCATCTCTTAATCTCTTCATTAAGGATGTGCACATGCCTAATCCTTGATTAGGATGTGTCACATCCTCCAACTTTTGCAAGTTGGATTTTAATCCTTATTAACCCCTAATTATCCTCTAATTACTGATTAGTCAAACCTAATTAGTACCTTGGTCAACTCTCCCCATCCCCCAAGAAATTTTCAATTCCTTTTTATTCACCCTAAGCTCCTCTCTTCCCCATGTGAATTTTTAATTCACTTTTATTCCTCCTAGAATCCCCTTTTCCCATGCATCTTCTAGAATCTTTGACTTGTCACATCAAGTCACATGTGACAAATTCCCACCTTTTGGGAACCTTGTCTTATCCACTAGATTCTTCCAATCATTGTGAATTTTTAATTCATTTTTATTCTCCCAAAGCTTTCCTTCTCCCCATGTGATCATTGAAAGGTCACATCAAAGTACTTGGAAGGTACTTGTCCTCCCTCCACCTCATGTACCTTTTGGCCACCTCATCTTTCTTAAGCCTCTCCCCTTGCCACATGTCAAGATGTGAGGGCTTGTGAGTTCTCAACTCACCATATCCCTACATCTTGGCTATGTTGGGATCAATCTCAACCGTCTATTTCTTCTTGGAATTCTCAAAATCCCTATAAATACCCCCTCTTTTCTCTCATTTGGGGGAGATCATTTTGCTAGCCAAACTCTTGCAATTTTGTTTCTCAATCTACACTTAGCCATTTGCATCCATTTTGTCCAACTATCTTGCATCTCACACTTCACATCTTGCATCTACTTGCCATCAAGGAGCATACATCTCATCTACAATTGAAGGGCCAACCAAAGAACAACTCTACAAGATAAAAGGTTCCATTTTTATGTTGTTGAGTTCATCATTTGCCCAATCTTAAAGTGTAGGGTGTTGTTTAGTTGTTATTTGCACTCTCTTTTAGTTTGTTGCTCATCTTTTAACGACTATATTTTCCCTATCACAATATCTTTCCCCCATCTTACTCAATCATTTATTCCATTGTTCCCTTCATATCTATTGACCCCCATTCATTCATCTCATATTTGTTAATATTGTTATATCTATTTTGATACTACACCCATGCTCTTCCAATTTGATCATCCTCTCAAGAGGGCATCATCATGTCATCATTTTGTTTAGTACCAAAAATAAATTAGGATTTTAATCCAAATCTAAGCATTGGATCATCCTTTGAATCCAATCATCTAATCAATCAATCAATTTGATTGATGTGATCAATCCAACCAATCAATCCTTAATCTTTGATGCTTGGGCTTATTCTATTTCATCATTATTGACACACCTTGTTTCCATATCTACTTTCTTTGAAATGACATTGTTCCTTCTAGTCACAATGCCATTTCAAAGAGAGGTAAAATGCAGGGACTAAAGTCACATATATAATAATTCATGTAATACCATCTCATGTAAACATTTAATGCACTTACCACCTCTTAATCTATTTAAATAATTAATATTATCCTAATTCCATTACTTTATCATAATTAAATTTATTAAATAATATTCTATTTAATTAATTTAATTTGAATTTAAATCTAAATGATCTATAATTAAATCTAAATTACACCTCATGGGCTAGCTATCCAATCAAAATAGGTTACTAAATAATTAATTTAGTTAACTCACCAATCAAATTAATTGACAATCCAATCAATTTGGTTAACTAAATATCACAATTAATTAATAAATCAAATAACTATCAACTCACCGATCAAATCGGTTAACTTCCTAGTCACCTCCATCCAATTATTAAATTGATTGTCACCTCTCCCCATTACACCCACCATGTGTTGTCACCTCTCCCCATTACAACCACCATGTGTGGATCCAACTCATGATCCAAGATTAAATATCCAAAATTCATTTTTCTCTCAAAAATTCTATAAATTAGAGCTTAATCCTCCATTTTCACAATCCTAAATTGAGTTGGTAGATGTTGTAGCATTGAACAAAAAACATTGCACATCATTCAAGCACATCCACTCCATCGACAATAATAACTTACATTGGTTTAGAATTTGTAATTTTATACATCTTGCTTTGATGCAATTTATTGTTGAGCTCAATTGAAAGGTGAGAGTTGTGATTTCATTTAGAGTTTGATTTTGATTATTTATTCTCCTTTTTATTCTTGTTTGATTTCATCTCTCACACAATTAAAAATCACACTATCCTAACAAGTCAAATATTATTTCAATTTCCATACACATACTCAAATATAGCCATTACCCACTTAGATGTGACTGTTTGTCCACCCAAGGTCATTTATCTTATCGAGACATTTATTACAGTTAACCATGCATCTACAAAAATATACTTGTTACACCCATAGATATGGCCTTTTCCACACCTAGGGTCATTTATTTAGTCATTGGGTCAACCCTACATTTGTCTATTTCCTTTTTAAAACTCTAAATTGAAATTTGGCCAACTAGTCCCCTTTAATTTCCCATCCTAAATGATCAAAGTACACATTTTGCAAAATTTGATGTTATGTGGTAGCATTTAAAGGCATTCATTATCATTCATTTTAAACATCCACACATCATCCAAAATCAACAACTCTTCTCTTATTTTAGAGAGTTAAAGAAGCAATCAATAGATAAATATTTAGATTTGGTACACTAAAAGGAGTAACAAATATACATAAATCATTCTAGGGCCCTTGCCTACTATCTTCAAACTTTTACATATATTTCAAGGATTGACCTAAGAGAACTTGCCTCCTTGTGACACAAAGACAACCCTTTCTAGGTATTTCTAAATATCATTAGCCCTCATATATTAAGAAAAATAGAGTAGACAAGGATTATTTAGGTGAACTACACAATAACACTCCACATTGTGTAGGGTCATTTTGGATGCAATAGATGATTTTATGAGACTTGTGGACTTGATCGTGAATAGAGTATAGAACTTGAGATAAAACACAAATAAAGAGACACAATTCCCAAAATAGATATTAGTTAGATTCCATAATTACATTTGAATTACTCCTTGTCAAATTTAGAACTATGTGACATTATTGTTGTTCAAATTTACTTTCTAAAATTATTCATCTTATTTTTATGCAAAATTGAGCTCAATTGAAAGTTGAGAGTTGTGATTTCATTTGGAGTTTGATTTTGAAATTATTTTCTTTTCTTTTTTAATTTTTTGTTTGGTTTCACCTCTCACGTATAATTAAATATCATAGTTTCCTAACAAGTCAAACATTGTTACATTTACCATACACCTACCCAAATATAACCATTACCCACTTAGATATGAGTGGTTGCCCACCAAAGGTCATTTATCTTATCTAGACATTTATTACAATTATCCATACATCTACCAAAATATACTTGTTACCCACATGGATATGGCTATTTTCACACCTAGGATCATTTATATAGTCATTAGGTTGACCCTACATTTGTTGACTTGACTCTTTCCTTTCTAAAACTCTAAATTGAAATTTGGCCAATTGACCCCCTTTAATTTCCCATCCTAAATTATCAAAGTATACATTTTACAAAATTTGATGTCATGTGGTAGTATTTAAAGGCATTCATTATCATTCATTTTACGCATCCACACATCATCCAAAATCAACAAGTCTTCTCTCATTTTAGATAGTTAAATGAGACATCAATAGTGAAATATTTATATCTAGCACACTCAAAGGAGTAACCAATCTACATATATCATTCTAGGGCTCTTGCCTACTATAGTTAGACTTTTACACATATTCCAAGCATTGACCTAGAAGAATTTGTCTCCTTGTGACACAAAGACAACCCTTTCTAGGTATTTCTAAATATCATTAGCCCTCATATATCAAAAAGATCAAGGTAGACAAAGATTAGTTAGGTGAACTACAAAATAGCACACTGCATTTTGTAGAGTCAAGTTGGATGCAATGGATGATTTTTTTAGTTGTGGCCTTGACCAAATCCAAAATAAAGCATAGAACTTGAGATGAAACACAAATAAAGAGACACCATTCCCAAAATAGTTATTAGTTAGTTCCCATAATTACATTTGAATTACTCCTGAAAATTAGACCTAAGTGACATTATTGTTCTTCATATTTACTTTCTAAAAATAATTATTAAAATTATATAATTTATCAATCCTACATATTATTATTTAATTAAAACTGATTTATATTTAATTAATTATATTTATTTAATTAACTTAGATTAAATATGAAGAAAAAATATTTTCTTTTACAAATATAACCTAACCAATTTTTACACAAATGAACCAAAACTATAAAAAAAACTATAAATTTTATTAATTTTTAGAAAGCTAAACTCAATTTTTTTTAAAGAAAGGAGGCGTGGGTAGCAATAATTTTGTATTTGTAGGCCCAAACAAATAAAATTTTAAAATGCTTTTAAATATGTAATGAGGTTCATTCAAAGAAATGCCATAATAGTTTTAAATGTGAGCCACCAATTAAATATAAGACATAATCTATGTTTGGCCTTTAATTCATTCTGAATAAAGATTTTAAAATGTGAATTTTTTTAGACTGCAGGAATTCGGGTATCCGTCCTCTTATAAACTGCAGTGCGTCTGGTTTTCACGTGACTGGTGACCTCTTGCCTGCAACAGGATGTTTTAGCCAATCGAACTAGACCCACCGCCAAACCCATATACACTTATATCAATACAAATGCTTTTATTATTCCAGAACATTCTTAATTGTTGAAGATTATCTTTACTTATAGGAGCCAGCCTGCCAAACAGTTCAGCTCCTGAGCTTGGAGGACACCTACATATATTAAGTGTTTACCCTCTACTGATTCTGATCTATTGAATTTCTTTACAGATTACAGAACCCATGGAAGCAGCTGAAAGGGCATCCTCTTCATTCAAAGAGACAAACAGGCATATCATATACCTGCAAATACATCAAGGAATTCAACAAGATTGCTTTCTTTGGAGAATAAACTGGCAACATAATTTTTCCTGTACTCAGAGAAGATATAAGGCTTGTAAAGTCTTGGGTTCTTGTCATCCACAAGCTTTGCTGGAGCCCATATCTGGTAATCATTAGGAAAGTAGAAAGCAATGGCCAGAGATATGCGTTCCTTCCATCCTCTGTAAACAACTCTATGCTCCACACTGTGGCATCTGCCATTGCTCCATGCCTGTACTGTGTTTAAAGTGATCAGTAACTGTCTTAAACATATTAGAGTAGATTGTAAACATAATTTCAAAATTTCCAAACCTTAAAAGAATCCCCAACATTGACAACAAATGAATGAGGTAGAAGATTGACATCAAACCACTTCCCCTGTTTGGATCGGACCTGGTAGCCCTCCTGGTTATCATTGTAAAGGATTGTAAAGCAACCTGTATCTG
The DNA here is from genome assembly GCA_007258455.2 of Sequoia sempervirens. Taxonomy (NCBI): domain Eukaryota; kingdom Viridiplantae; phylum Streptophyta; class Pinopsida; order Cupressales; family Cupressaceae; genus Sequoia; species Sequoia sempervirens. The sequence goes on from VDFB02036782.1 coordinate 12,449, forward strand.
TATGGGATTGCAGAATTTCCTCCTCCATTGAATTTCCCTCAGATGAGTAGGAGTTTATTGCTATGCTTGTTGTACACTTTTCAAAATCAGAATGGTAGAAAGTCTTGAAATCTAAACCCAAGCTGGCAAGAATGATTTTAGCAATTTTTCTTGACAGATCATGCATCCTGATGCCATATGTTCCAATCTTCTCACTGCCATGCAATACCCACAATTAAATTGATACAATAAAAATTTATCCATCAATCAAATTTTCAATTCTAATAAGAATAAAACTAATAAAAAGTCTGCTCAGTTAAAGTGCTTAGCTTGAAATATTTTTGGTTTGTGCAGTTGAATGGTTTTGTAAGAGTCCATTAAAGATTAAGTCTTGTTGAGTAAGACTCGGACATCATAAAAGACTAAAAGACGATGAAACTACAATTATACCATTGCTGAGTAAAACTCTGACATCATAAGAAACTAAAAGATAATCAAGCTGCAATCATACCATAGATTGCGACTTTAATAGAATCGAAGTACCCAACATACCGTGATAAGACCTATAGATTTTAATAAATTTTATAATATTTCAAGAGTCAAAAAATTCTTAGATTACACAAGTAAATCCATACCAGAACTTTGGGTTTTCATTTTCAGGCCATATCTTTTTAGACATTTCTTGAACTGAATCTAAATGAGGCAAATTGTGGAAGTCAAAGCTTAAAATCCAAGGTGGAGGAGGTCTGAAATAAGGGGTGCTGACTTTTGCTTTAACTTCCTCATGCATTGCACATAATTGCTGGATTTGGGACATGACATCTTCCAGAAGATCCGCTGGAATTCCATGGTTCACAACGAAGAAAAAACCCCATTCTTTGCAAGCTTCTTTCATTTTCCTAACCAATTCATGATTTTGGAAATTGTTTAATTCCTCACCATCTAATTCATATGGAAATTGTGAAACATCAATGACAGGAAAATCAACTTTCTCCACACTGGTTTCAAAAGACATGATTGGAATCACAAGAGAAGTACAGAGATTTATTTCTTAGTATAGCAAACAAGTGTATTCTTAATTAGGTTATGTTTGTGTATTATAGGATCGAGATGGAATATTCAGGCCTCCTTAGGACATATCGATAAGACATCATGATCTTGTAAACTAGTATTTTTCTAATTGATTATTGTTTAAATATTTTTTTTCATGAAGGAGCATCTCTATGCAGGTCGGATCTAGGCGATACCATCTAGGAGATTTGTAATTTAAACAAGAAAAAACAATATTCAGAAATTTGTAAATGCATGTTATTTATTTTTTAGTTTTAGGTTTATTTCAGGAGAGTGTTTTGATGTATAGATATATTGATAAATGGTTTTTATCTGTAAAAAATTGGGTCTCTTATCTTATATTTGTAATAACTATTTATGGTTATTATAAAAGAAAAAAATCATTACACTTTCAATGTCTTCTTTGTCAGCTAAGAACCTTCTTTCCAATTAGAAGAGTCAGTCGTATAACCTAATTCAACCATAGCAAGGGCGGTATCTCTACGCCACAAATGTACAATCTTACACTAAATAAGATAAGCTTATGTAACAAGACAAATCCCTAGACCTAGAGCTAATTTTCAAGGGTTCATTTGAGATGGCCTTGCCTACATATCCCTTTATGGTAATCAAACGCACTATAGTTGACATACCAAAAATAAGAAAACTTCATCCACACTAGTAAGATGAGATCTTCAACCTCAAAAATTAATTGATCTTATACTTCTAATTCAATCCACATACAATAGTATGATAGTCAATGCATTTTAGTCAAATGTTAGTTCCATACTAACATCAATGTACAAACCTACACAATCCACATAGGGACCACACCACTAGGATGATATCTTCACTTTCAAATATTAATCGAGCTTATCCTTCTAATTCAATCCACATATTTAGTATGACAATGAATACATTGCATTCAAGTGTTAACTCCACACTAACATCAATATACAATCCACATAGGCGCCAACCTATACATACATCGCATATATATGCATAGTGGTTAACTCATGTATAGAACACATGTACAAAATATGACTAACTTGTGCAAACATCACAAATACATAATGTGACTACTTCTTCCATACATCACATATATAAAATACGATTAACTCACCCATACCTCATGTGTACACAATGTGAAAAACCTAAAAAACATCACATGAACACAATGACTAGGTAGTCAAAAGGAAAGTGGTTGCAACCTTCCTACAAGCATATTCACCCTTTACACAATTCATTTGCACATAAGCCCTTAAGTACATCCCAATAAAAAATATGAATTTTAGTAGATCCCATACAACACTATGGGTCCCTTCATTTTCCCAAATCATTGTTAGCTGTAATGATGAGCAAGCATCCCATACTACTTCTTGTCATTATTAGCAAGCTCACAAGTGTAACAAATCACATCAATTATATAAAACCATTAATAAGATTTTCAAAGCCTATTAAGCCTTTAATTCATCTTATATTATTTGAATATATATAATCAAGATGTTATAGGGTTTGATTCGCCTATGACTAGTGTATGTACTATCAATCACCTAGCAACTAAATTAACTATTAAAACCTTGGGAACGATACCTTATACAAACACCACACTAGAAGGATACACATTCTATCTTTTGCACCAATGCCAATACAAAACTCCTAAGATGGGTAACTTCTAGCATCTATAATTTGCATGGTACTTGTGAAATTCAACTAGCCCTATGAAATCAAGTAGCTCTTGGTATCTATCATCTACATACTACTAGTAAAATATAGTTAATTGTATGATACAATTGAATACTTCTTTTGGTAGAGCACACTTTTTTACTCTTGTGATGTTGGAATAACGATAAAATCTATAAATAACTCATAGGTTTTACAATCTCAATGATCACCTTAGGATGAGTGGGACAAGCTATACTAAGAGAACAATTATCCTCTACATATGCCATTGTAGATTCCCTTTCTCAACCATATTTTAGATGCCAAGAAATCAACTATTATATCAATCTTAGTTCGACATTCTAACATTAGTGGGTATGATAATATTGATCTAAAACATAGTCTTAAGGGTTTATAGCTTAGTCTAGTTAATCTAGTTACTATATCCTAGAGGGGTCCATTAAACTATACAATTATCTTATAGGTCTTGAGGTAAAAATCCAACATACAAGTACAACACAATAAATCCGCATGCATAAACCTGTACAACTCATAAATTAATCAATGTTTAATATTCAAAAATATATCATAAATATTAGATAAAATTAAACCCATGGTAGTAATATCAAAAAAATCCTACTTCTAAGTATATATCATTTTTGCATATTGCCAGTCTTAAAGCTTAACACATAATTATTCACCAAAAATATTTAATGAAAACAAACCATATAACATTTGGTAATAACTAACATTAATCACCTGTACTTGGTAAAGGTCATCATAAGAAACATAGTACTAAACTAAACATAGATTTAGGTGCATATTAAGAGTAGGTAGACCATCTAGATATCTAATAAGAGTTGTTCACACCATCAGATCATGATGGCTTAATTCATCATTATTATTAAATACAAAGTTAGTAGGATTCTTCAATTCCTTCATGGCCAAGTTTATCACACCCTTATTTCTTGGAATAATAGCCTCACTAGATCTCAAGGCTAATTTATACCATTTGATACTCGTCACTTAGACAAGACATAATCCCTAAGTTTTCAACACAAAAATCTAATAATTTTAGTTTAAATTAGTCTAAAGGCATTCTCACACATTCACATCAAGACAAACCACAAAAACAATCTCTAAAATTTCATCCATGATTGGAATAGATTTTGGAAATCCAAATATGACAAACCTCAAAGTAGATAAGCTTGATGATGAAAATTTTCCTATCTATTGACTTAGGCTTGTATAGTAGGCACATGTATTAATTGAAAATGTGGGTTCATAGCCATTTGATGCAGATTTCAATGTCAAGATGAAATATACTAATTGTAGTGTAGAAAATTGTATACCTTTACAATTTCACACTATGTTTGGCCGCTTAATTAATTGGACTTAATTAACCTTCTAATTGACCAAATTATGCATTTCAAAGCCTTATTATTCCCATTTTCCGAAAGGGGGAACCTACATTAAACAATTTCCATCATTAATTAAAACATCTTGGATTATGTGTGTCATGGACTTCAAGTCCTCCTTAAGTGCCAAGACCCATTTTTTTAATATGTTTTTAGCGGCATTTTAATGATTCAAATTCAAGTTTCAAATGTCGACTTGTGGAATCTAATTTTTGGGAAATTAGATACACCTATAAATACATAGTTATTTTATCAATTTAAAACATCCATCATTAAGGAAACTTTCACATGAGAAAATATTATTGTCAAGAGCATTGAAGAGCATATTTATTAGTCATCTGCAACAACATTTAAGATCATATCATCATGTCAAATTTTATGCATATTCATGTCATGTTTTGGAGCTAACATTGTGATGTAGGTTTCAAGCATTCAAGCATCCAATCAAGCACTTTCATGCAAGATCCAAACCTTAGAGTGATGTGTTAGACTTTAGTCCTCAAGGGCAGCCATTAAGGGTTTGGTGAGTTGTGACATAGCATTGTTCATTCATCAAATTCCTTTCATTTTTCATTATTTCATTATCAAGGTTTAATTACCAAACCGGGGTTTGACCAAGGAAAACCCCTATTCAGCCCAAAATAAACATTTTTTCTTCTCTCTTTGTATGTGCAAATTTATAGATGTAGAAACATTGAAATTGGATCAAAGGAGAAATCTTGCAAAGTTGTCAAAATTGTCATCAAAGTTGTCAAGATACAAAAACTCACCTACAAAATTTATTTCCAACTTTCCAACGGTGGAATCTAGAGAAATAAAAAGCCTAGATCTAGGATTTGAGGATTGTAAAAGCATATTTTGGACCCTTGTACAGAGACCCATTCACCCTAGGGTGAATATATACTTTAGTAGTGTTCAAAACCCACTTTTGGTGCCAGGTACATACCATCCTACACTTTCCAGATTTTCTTGCAAACTATCATTTCCATTTTTGTTATCATATGAATTTGCATTTCAAGTGTTAGGTCATATAATTCACTTAGTTTATGTATTTTAAATTATCTCTCAAAAGTGCAATTCAATCATTTTTGTCATTTTCTACAATAAGAAAATAGCAAATCCTTCTAATAGGGTTCACTCACCTCAAGTTTGAAAGTCAATCCTATCCTTGGGAGATCTTTTTTTCTAATGAAATTAGAAAAATGCAACTGTTCTAGATCATCATTTTACTTTGGTCAAACCTACATTTTTCTATGTTTCATTTTGGTGAACCCGACATTATACATCATAAATTATAATTTGGAAGTCCTTTAAACCCTAGATCTAGGATTTGCATTAGTTTGTTTTGCATCTCATTTAGGGTTTCAAAATTGCATTTCACATCATTCAAAATTGTATTTTGCATCATTTCAAATCACAAAAAACATAAAAATCTTGCATACAGTATATATTTTACATAGTACTCTGCATAAGGGTGCCTTTCAATCATTTACATTAGAAAATTTAGTCAAAATTGGATTTCAAAAGTTGTCATTTTGTTCACTCTTTGTTATAAGTTTGCATTCATATTAATCAGAAAACTCTGGAAAATTTATAGTAGCAACATTTTGTAACTTGAAACAAAAAACATAAACACTAGCTCAGATAGTGATTTTTTTCATTTTCTAGAACTCTTCAAGCAAGGACCCATTCGCCCTTGGGTGAACCTACCCTTGTACAGGGGTCCTAATAAAATTTTGCATGCATTACTATCTCTGTTTTGACTTCTTGTTTCTCCTACCAAAATTGTACTTTGAAATTTTGAAAAGAAGTTATTGTATGTGCAAGAAAAGTGTCATTTTTGTTGATTTGTTCCAAATTTGGAAAGAAATTATTGCATTTCAATATTGAAAATCATTAGATTTGTAGGAAAATTGTTTACATTTCTAAAGCATTGCATAATTTGGATAGCTTACTTTTCATTTTTGGCACAAACTTAAAATTCTAAATGTTAGTTTGTTTCCTTTTCAAGTATGTTGAAAGATAAAGAAAAGAAAAGAAGTCATTAACAAGCATGTTAGTCATTCTTCCAATATCTTTCCTAGTTATGAGAATATCTTAGTGCAAGAGAATGAAATTGTTGACACATTCCTTAGTACCACCTTGCCTAATCATTCACTCAACCCCTAATATCTCTCCTATTTGTGAGGATGTTTTGATACAAGAAGATGCATACATAGATAACAATGATAACCATAGTTGTTATTCTCCCAGTATCTCTCCTACTTGTGACAAAGAGGTGAGAAGATCCAAGTATTGAGCCTCATGAGGATCTTTGGTGCCAAGTACATACTATCCTACACTTTCCATATTTTCTTGTAAACTACCATTTCCATTTTTGTTATCATATGAATTTGCATTTCAAGTGTTAGGTCATATAATTCACTTAGTTTATGTATTTTAAATTATCTCCCAAAAGTGCAATTCAATCATTTTTGTCATTTTCTATCATAAGAAAATAGTAGATCCTTGTAATAGGGTTGACTCACCTCAAGGTTTAAAGTCAATCCTATCCTTGGCAGATCTTTTTTTCAAATGAAATTAGGAAAATGCAAGTGTTCTAGATCATAATTTTACTTTGGTCAAACCTACATTTCTCTATGTTTCATTTTGGTGAACCCAACATTGTACATCATAAATTCTAATTCATAAGTCCTTTAAACCTTAGATCTAGGATTTGCATTAGTTTGTTTTGCATCTCATTTAGGTTTTAAAATTGCATTTCACATCATTCAAAATTGTATTTTGCATCATTTAAAATCACAGAAAAAAAAATCAAAATCTTGCATACATTTTATATATATTTTACATAGTACTCTACACATGGGTGTCTTTCAATCATTTACATTAGAAAATTTAGTCAAAATTGGATTTTGAAAGTTGTCATTTTGTTCACTCTTTGTTATAAGTTTGCATTCATATTAATCAGAAAACTTTGGAAAATTTGTCATAGTAGCAACATTTTGTAACTTGAAACATAAAACATAAACACTAGCTCAGATAGTGATTTTTTTCATTTTTTAGAACTCTTCAAGCAAGGACCCATTTGCCCTTGGGCGAATGTATCCTTGTACAAGGGTCCTAATAAACTTTTGCATGCATTACTATCTCTATTTTCACTTCTTGTTTCTGCTACTAAAATTGTACTTTCAAATTTTGAAAAATAGTTATTGTATGTGCAAGAAAAGTGTCATTTTTCTTGATTTCTTGCAAATTTGGAAAGAAATTATTGCATTTCAATATTGAAAATCATTAGATTTGTAGGAAAATTGTTTACATTTCTAAAGCATTGCATAAGTTGGATAGCTTACTTTTCATTTTTGGCACAAACTCAAAATTCTAAATGTTATTTTGTTTCCTTTTTAAGTATGTTGAAAGATAAAGATAAGAAAAGAAAAGAAAAGAAGTCATTAACAAGCATCTTAGTCATTCTTCCAATATCTTTCCTAGTTATGAGAATATCTTAGTGCAAGAGAATGAAATTGTTGACACATTCCTTAGTACCACCTTGCCTAATCATTCACTCATCCCCTAATATCTCTCCTATTTGTGAGGATGTTTTAATACAAGAAGATGCATACATAGATAATAATGATAACCATAGTTGTTATTCTCCCAGTATCTCTCCTACTTGTGACGAAGAGGTTAGAAGATCCAAGTATTGAGCCTCATGAGGATCTTTGGTGCCAAGTACATACCATCCTACACTTTCCATATTTTCTTGCAAACTGCCATTTCCATTTTTGTTATCATACAAATTTTCATTTCAAGTGTTAGGTCATATAATTCACTTAGTTTATGTATTTTAAATTATCTCTCAAAAGTGCAATTCAATCATTTTTTTCATTTTCTATCATAAGAAAATAACAGATCCTTCTAATAGGGTTGACTCACCTCAAGGTTGAAAGTCAATCCTATCCTTGGGAGATCCTTTTTTCTAATGAAATTAGGAAAATGCAAGTGTTCTAGACCATAATTTTACTTTGGTCAAACTTACATTTTTCTATGTTTCATTTTGGTGAACCCGACATTCTACATCATAAATTCTAATTTGGAAGTCCTTTAAACCCTAGATCGAGGATTTGCATTAGTTTGTTTTGCATCTCATTTAGGGTTTTAAAATTGCATTTCACGTCATTCAAAATTATATTTTGCATCATTTAAAATCACAGAAAAAAATCAAAATCTTGCATACATTTTATATATTTTTTACATAGTACTCTGCACAAGGGTGTCTGTCAATCATTTAAATTAGAAAATTTAGTCAAAATTGGATTTCAAAAGTTGTCATTTTGTTCACTCTTTGTTATAATTTTGCATTCATATTAATCAGAAAACTCTGGAAAATTTGTCATAGTAGCAACATTTTGTATCTTGAAACAAAAAACATAAACACTAGCTCAGATAGTGATTTTTTTCATTTTTTAGAACTCTTCAAGCAAGGACCCATTCGCCCTTGGGCGAACCTATCCTTGTACAGGGGTCCTAATAAAATTTTGCATGCATTACTATCTCTATTTTGACTTCTTGTTTTTGCTACTAAAATTGTACTTTGAAATTTTGAAAAGCAGTTATTGTATGTGCAAGAAAAGTGTCATTTTTCTTGATTTCTTGCAAATTTGGGAATAAATGATTGCATTTTAGAATTGAAAATCACTAGATTTGTAGGAAAATTATTTACATTTCTAAAGCATTGCATAATTTGGATAGCTTACTTTTCATTTTTGGCACAAACTCAAAATTCTAAATGTTAGTTTGTTTCCTTTTCAAGTATGTTGAAAGATAAAGAAAAGAAAAGAAAAGAAGTCATTAACAAGCACCTTAGTCATTCTTCCAATATCTTTCCTAGTTATGAGAATATCTTAGTGCAAGGGAATGAAATAGTTGACACATTCCTTAGTACCACCTTGCCTATCATTCACTCATCCCCTAATATCTCTCCTATTTGTGAGGATGTTTTGATACAAGAAGATGCATACATAGATAATAATGATAACCATAGTTTTTATTCTCCCAGTATCTCTCCTACTTGTGACGAAGAGGTTAGAAGATCCAAGTATTGAGCCTCATGAGGATCTTTGGTGCCAAGTACATACCTCCTACACTTTCCATATTTTCTTGCAAACTGCCATTTCCATTTTTGTTATCATATGAATTTTCATTTAAGTGTTAGGTCATATAATTCACTTAGTTTATGTATCTTAAATTATCTCCCAAAAGTGTAATTCAATCATTTTTTTCATTTTCTATCATAAGAAAATAGCAGATCCTTCTAATAGGGTTGACTCACCTCAAGGTTGAAAGTCAATCCTATCCTTGGGAGATCTTTTTTTCTAATGAAATTAGGAAAATGCAAGTGTTCTAGATCATGATTTTACTTTGGTCAAACCTACATTTTTCTATGTTTCATTTTGGTGAACCCGATATTGTACATCATAAATTCTAATTTGGAAGTCCTTTAAACCCTAGATCTAGGATTTACATTAGTTTGTTTTGCATCTCATTTAGGGTTTTAAAATTGCATTTCACATCATTCAAAATCACAAAAAAAATTCAAAATCTTGCATACATTTTATATATATTTTACATAGTACTCTGCACAAGGGTGTCTTTCAATCATTTAAATTAGAAAATTTAGTCAAAATTGGATATCAAAAGTTGTCATTTTGTTCACTCTTTGTTATAAGTTTGCATTCATATTAATCAGAAAACTCTGGAAAAATTTTCATAGTAGCAAAATTTTGTAACTTGAAACAAAAAACATAAACGCTAGCTCAGATAGTGATTTTTTTTTATTTTTTAGAAATTTTCAAGCAAGGACCCATTAGCCCTTGGGCGAACCTATCCTTGTACAGGGGTCCTAATAAACTTTTGCATGCATTACTGTCTCTATTTTCACTTCTTGTTTCTGCTACTAAAATTGTACTTTCAAATTTCTAAAAGCAGTTATTGTATGTGCAAGAAAAGTGTCATTTTTCTTGATTTGTTGCAAATTTGGGAATAAATTATTGCATTTCAGTATTGAAAATCACTAGATTTGTAGGAAAATTGTTTACATTTCTAAAGCATTGCATAAGTTGGATAGCTTACTTTTCATTTTTGGCACAAAATCAAAATTTTGAATGTTAGTTTGTTTCCTTTTCAAGTATGTTGAAAGATAAAGATAAGAAAAGGAAAGGAAAGAAGTCATTAACAAGCATCTTAGTCATTCTTCCAATATCTTTCCTAGTTATGAGAATATCTTAGTGCAAGAGAATGAAATTGTTGACACATTCCTTAGTACCACCTTGCCTAATCATTCACTCATCCCCTAATATCTCTCCTATTTGTGAGGATGTTTTGATACAAGAAGATGCATACATAGATAATAATGACAACCATAGTTTTTATTCTCCTAGTATCTCTCCTACTTGTGACAAAGAGGTTAGAAGATCCAAGTATTGAGCCTCATGAGGATCTTTGGTGCCAAGTACATACCATCCTACACTTTCCATATTTTCTTGCAAACTACCGTTTCCATTTTTGTTATCATACGAATTTTCATTTCAAGTGTTAGGTCATATAATTCACTTAGTTTATGTATTTTAAATTATCTCCCAAAAGTGCAATTCAATAATTTTTGTCATTTTCTATCATAAGAAAATAGCAGATACTTCTAATAGGGTTGACTCACCTCAAGGTTGAAAGTCAATCCTATCCTTGGGAGATCCTTTTTTCTAATGAAATTAGGAAAATGCAAGTGTTCTAGACCATAATTTTACTTTCGTCAAACCTACATTTTTCTATGTTTCATTTTGGTGAACCCGACATTGTACATCATAAATTCTAATTTTGAAGTCCTTTAAACCCTAGATCTAGGATTTGCATTAGTTTGTTTTGCATCTCATTTAGGGTTTTAAAATTGCATTTCACATCATTCAAAATTGTATTTTGCATCATTTAAAATCACAGAAAAAAAATCAAAATCTTCCATACATTTTATATATATTTTACATAGTACTCTGCACAAGGGTGTCTTTCAATCATTTAAATTAGAAAATTTAGTCAAAATTAGATTTCAAAAGTTGTCATTTTCTTCACTCTTTGTTATAAGTTTGCATTCATATTAATTAGAAAACTCCGAAAAATTTGTCATAGTAGCAACATTTTGTAACTTGAAACAAAAAATATAATCACTAGCTCAGATAGTGATTTTTTTCATTTTTTAGAACTCTTCAAGCAAGGACCCATTCGCCCTTGGGGGAACCTATCCTTGTACAAGGGTCCTAATAAACTTTTGCATGCATTACTATCTCTATTTTCACTTCTTGTTTCTACTACTAAAATTGTACTTTCAAATTTCTAAAAGTAGTTATTGTATGTGCAAGAAAAGTGTCATTTTTCTTGATTTGTTGCAAATTTGGAAAGAAATTATTGCATTTCAGTATTGAAAATCATTAGATTTGTAGGAAAATTGTTTACATTTCTAAAGCATTGCATAAGTTGGATAGCTTACTTTTAAATTTTGGCACAAACTCAAAATTCTAAATGTTAGTTTGTTTCCTTTTCAAGTATGTTGAAAGATAAAGATAAGATAAGATAAGAAAAGAAGTCATTAACAAGCATCTTAGTCATTCTTCCAATATCTTTCCTAGTTATGAGAATATCTTAGTGCAAGAGAATGAAATTGTTGACACATTCCTTAGTGCCACCTTGCCTAATCATTCACTCATCCCCTAATATCTCTCCTATTTGTGAGGATGTTTTGATACAAGAAGATGCATACATAGATAATAATGATAACCATAGTTGTTATTCTCCCAGTATCTCTCCTACTTGTGACGAAGAGGTTAGAAGATCCAAGTATTGAGCCTCATGAGGATCTTTGGTGCCAAGTACATACCATCCTACACTTTCCATATTTTCTTGCAAACTGCCATTTCCATTTTTATTATCATACAAATTTTCATTTCAAGTGTTAGGTCATATAATTCACTTAGTTTATGTATTTTAAATTATCTCCCAAAAGTGCAATTCAATCATTTTTGTCATTTTCTATTATAAGAAAATAGCAGATACTTCTAATAGGGTTGACTCACCTCAAGGTTGAAAGTCAATCCTATCCTTGGGAGATCCTTTTTTCTAATGAAATTAGGAAAATGCAAGTGTTCTAGACCATAATTTTACTTTGGTCAAACCTACATTTTTCTATGTTTCATTTTGGTGAACCCAACATTGTACATCATAAATTCTAATTTGGAAGTCCTTTAAACCCTAGATCTAGGATTTGCATTAGTTTGTTCTGCATCTCATTGAGGGTTTTAAAATTGCATTTCACATCATTCAAAATTGTATTTTGCATCATTTAAAATCACAGAAAAAAATCAAAATCTTGCATACATTTTATATATATTTTACATAGTACTCTGCACAAGGGTGTCTTTCAATCATTTACATTTGAAAATTTAGTCAAAATTGGATTTCAAAAGTTGTCATTTTGTTCACTCTTTGTTATAATTTTGCATTCATATTAATCAAAAAACTTCTAAAAATTTGTCATAGTAGCAACATTTTGTAACTTGAAACAAAAAACATAAGCACTAGCTCAGATAGTGATTTTTTTTATTTTTTAGAACTCTTCAAGCAAGGACCCATCCGCCCTTGGGCGAACCTATCCTTGTACGAGGGTCCTAATAAACTTTTGCATGCATTACTATCTCTATTTCCACTTCTTGTTTCTACTACTAAAATTGTACTTTCAAATTTTTAAAATTAGTTATTGTATGTGCTAGAATAGTGTCATTTTTCTTGATTTGTTGCAAATTTGGGAATAAATTATTGCATTTCAGTATCAAAAATCATTAGATTTATAGGAAAATTGTTTACATTTCTAAAGCATTGCATAAGTTGGATAGCTTACTTTTCAGTTTTGGCACAAACTCAAAATTCTAAATGTTAGTTTGTTTCCTTTTCAAGTATGTTGAAATATAAAGAAAAGAAAAGAAAAGAAGTCATTAACAAGCATGATAGTCATTCTTCCAATATCTTTCCTAGTTATCAGAATATCTTAGTGAAAGGGAATGAAATTGTTGACACATTTCTTAGTACCACCTTGGCTATCATTCACTCATCCCCTAATATCTCTCCTATTTGTGAGGATGTTTTGATACAAGAAAATGCATACATAGATAATAATGATAACCATAGTTTTTATTCTCCCAGTATCTCTCCTACTTGTGATGAAGAGGTTAGAAGATCCAAGTATTGAGCCTCATGAGGATCTTTGGTGCCAAGTACATACCTCCTACACTTTCCATATTTTCTTGCAAACTGCCATTTCCATTTTTGTTATCATATGAATTTTCATTTAAGTGTTAGGTCATATAATTCACTTAGTTTATGTATTTTAAATTATCTCCCAAAAGTGTAATTCAATCTTTTTTGTCATTTTCTATCATAAGAAAATAGCAAATCCTTCTAATAGGGTTGACTCACCTCAAGGTTGAAAGTCAATCCTATCCTTGGGAGATCTTTTTGTCTAATGAAAGTAGGAAAATGCAAGTGTTCTAGATCATAATTTCACTTTGGTCAAACCTACATTTTTCTATGTTTCATTTTGGTGAACCCGACATTGTACATCATAAATTATAATTTGGAAGTCCTTTAAACCCTAGATCTATGATTTGCATTAGTTTGTTTTACATCTCATTTAGGGTTTTAAAAATGCATTTCACATCATTCAAAATTGTATTTTGCATCATTTAAAATCACAAAAAAAAAAAAAATCTTGCATACATTTTATATATATTTTACATAGTACTCTGCACAAGGGTGTCTTTCAATCATTTACATTAGAAAATTTAGTCAAAATTGGATTTCAAAAGTTGTCATTTTGTTCACTCTTTGTTATAAGTTTGCATTCATATTAATTAGAAAACTCTGGAAAATTTGTCATAATAGCAACATTTTGTAACTTGAAACAAAAAACATAATCACTAGCTTAGATAGTGATTTTTTTCATTTTTTAGAACTCTTCAAGCAAGGACCCATTCGCCCTTGGGCGAACCTATCCTTGTATAGGGGTCCTAATAAAATTTTGCATGCATTAATATCTCTATTTTGACTTCTTGTTTCTGCTACTAAAACTGTACTTTCAAATTTTTAAAAGCAGTTATTGTATGTGGAAGAAAAGTGTCATTTTTCTTGATTTGTTGCAAATTTGGAAAGAAATTATTGCATTTCAGTATTGAAAATTATTAGATTTGTAGGAAAGTTGTTTACATTTCTAAAGCATTGCATAAGTTGGATAGCTTACTTTTCATTTTTGGCACAAACTCAAAATTCTAAATGTTAGTTTGTTTCCTTTTCAAGTATGTTGAAAGATAAAGAAAAGAAAAGAAAAAAAAAAGTCATTAACAAGCATGTTAGTCATTCTTCCAATATCTTTCCTAGTTATGAGAATATCTTAGTGCAATGGAATGAAATTTTTGACACATCCCTTAGTACCACCTTGCCTATCATTCACTCATCCCCTAATATCTCTCCTATTTTTGAGGATGTTTTGATACAAGAGGATGCAAACATAGATAATCATGATAACCATAGTTGTTATTCTCATGTATCTCTCCTACTTGTGATGAAGGTATCTTGGTGTTAGAAGATTCAAGTATTGAGGCTCATGAGGATCTTATTTTTCTACCTCCCCCTACTTCTCCCACTTGGGAAGACAGTGAATTTTTCATTTTTTAGAACTCTGAGCAAGAACCCATTCACCCTTGGGTGAATCTGTACTTGTACATGGATCATAATAAACTTTTGCATGCATTACTATCTCTATTTTGAATTCTTGTTTTTGCTACTAAAATTGTAGTTAGAAATTTTGAAAAATAGTCATTGTATGTTCAAGAAAAGTGTCATTTTGCTTGATTTTTTGCAAATTTGGAAAGAAATTATTACATTTTAGCATTGAAAATCATTAGATTTGTAGGACAATTGTTTAAATTTCTAAAGCATTGCATAAGTTGGATAGCTTAATTTTCTTTTTTGGCACAAACTCAAAATTCTAAATGTTAGTTTGTTTCCTTTTCAAGTATGTTGAAAGATAAACAAAAGAAAAGAAAAGAAAAGAAAAGAGGTCATTAACACACATTTTAGTCATTGTTCCAATATCTTTCCTAGTTATGAGAATATCTTATTACAAGAGAATGAAATTGTTGACACATTTCTTAGCACCACCTTGCCTATCATTCACTCATCCCCTAATATCTCTCCTATTTTTGAGGATGTTTTGATTCAAGAGGATGCAAACATAGATAATCATGATAACCATAGTTGTTATTATGCTAAGATCTCTCCTACTTGTGACGAAGGTATCTTGGTGTTTGAAGATCCAAGTATTGAGCCTCATGAGGATCTTATTTTTCTCCCCCCCTACTTTTCCCACTTGGGTTTGACCAAGGAAAACCCCTATTCACCCCAAAACAAACATTTTTTCTTCTCTCTTTGTATGTGCAGATTTATAGATGAAGAAGGATTGAAATTGGATCAAAGGAAAAATCTTACAAAGTTTTCAAAGTTGTCAAGATACAAAAACTCACCTACAAAATTTATTTCTAACTTTCCAACAGTGGAATCTAGGGAAATCAAAAGCCAAGATCCAAGATTTGAGGACTGGAAAAGCAGATTTTGGACCCTTGTATAGAGACCCATTCTCCCTAGGGTGAATATGTACTTTACTAGTGTTCAAAACCCACTTTTGGTGCAAGGTACATACCATCCTACACTTTCCATATTTTCTTGCAAACTGCCATTTCCATTCTTGTTATCATATGAATTTGTATTCCAAGTATTAGGTCATATAATTCACTTAGTTTATGTATTTTAAATTATCTCCCAAAAGTGCAATTCAATCATTTTTGTCATTTTCTATCATAAGAAAATAGCAGATCCTTCTAATAGGGTTAACTCACCTCAACGTTGAAAGTCAATCCTATCCTTGAGAGATCTTTTTTTCTAATGAAATTAGTAAAATGTGAGTGTTCTAATCATCATTTTACTTTGGTCAAACCTACATTTTTCTATGTTTCATTTTGGTGAACCCGGCATTGTACATCATAAATTCTAATTTGGAAGTCCTTTAAACCCTAGATCTAGGATTTTCATTAGATTGTTTTGCATCTCATTTAGGGTTTCAAAATTGCATTTCACATAATTCAAAATTGTATTTTGCATCATTTAAAATCACAAAAAAAAACAAAATCTTTCATACATTTTGTATATATTTTACATAGTACTCTACGTAAGGGTGTCTTTCAATCATTTACATTAGAAAATTTATTCAATATTGGATTTCAAAAGTTGTCATTTTGTTCACTCTTTGTTATAAGTTTGCATTCATATTAATCAACAAATTCTAGAAAATCTATCATAGTAGCAACATTCTATAACTTGAAACAAAAAACATAAACACTAGCTCAGATAGTTTTTTTTTCATTTTTAAGAACTCTGAGCAAGGACCCATTCGCCCTTGGGTGAATCTGTCCTTATACAGGGGTCCTAATAAACTTTTGCATGAATTATTGTCTCTATTTTGACTTCTTGTTTCTGCTACTAAAATTGTACTATGAAATTTTGAAAAATAGTTATTGATGTGCAAGAAAAGTGTCATTTTGCTTGATTTATTACAAATTTGGAAAGAAAATATTGTATTTTAGTATTGAAAAATCATTAGATTTGTAGGAAAATTGTTTACATTTCTAAAGCATTGCATAAGTTAGATAGCTTTCTTTTCATTTTTGGCACAAACTCAAAATTCTAAATGTTAGTTAGTTTCCTTTTCAAGTATGTTGAAAGATAAACAAAAGAAAAGAAAAGAGGTCATTAACAAGCACAATAGTCATTCTTCCAATATCTTTCCTAGTTATGAGAATATCTTAGTGCAAGAGAATGAAATTGTTGACACATTCCTTAGTACCACCTTGCCTATCATTTACTCATCCCCTAATATCTCTCCTATTTGTGATGATGTTTTGATACAAGAGGATGTAAACATAGATAATCATGATAACCATAGTTGTTATTCTCCCGGTATCTCTCCTACTTGTGATGAAGGTATCTTGGTGTTTGAAGATCCAATTATTGAGCCTCATGAGGATCTTATTTTTCTCCCTCCCCCTACTTCTCCCACTTGGGAAGATATTATGGTACAAGAGAATGAGATCATTGACACATTTCTTAACATCCCTTTACCTAGTCTTCATTGATCTCCCAATATTTCTCCACTTGTGACAATATTTTAGTAAAAGAGGGTGTAATCATTGAAAAACATGAAAAACATAATTATCCTTCTCCTGAAACCTCTCATGTTTGTGACGAAGGTGTCTTGGTGTTAGAAGATCCAACCATTAAATGTCATGAAAATATATTTTTCCCCTCCTAAAAACTCTCCTACTAGGGAAGATATCATGGTGCAAGAGGATGATAGCATTGATACATGTCTTTCAAACATAGTAATGTGAAATCCTTAGATGAATATGATAAGCTGACATTAGACTCCCCCTCACTAGAAGATCGTTAGAATGAGGATAAATTTGTGAGGTTATGAACATTAGATCTCCCTTGATTATTGGACCTCCTAATTCTCCTCTAATTATTGTACCTCCTAAGATTCCTCTAATTATTGGGCCTCCCAATTCATATCCTAAGCCACTTCTTATCATAAGACCACCTCAACACACACCATTACCTCCAAGGGCTATCTTAAATTTTACAAGGCAACTCACTAGTAACAATGTTTCATAGCAACCAAGTTATAATATTGTTTCTCATATAACATAAGGAATAAAAGGAAACCACAAACCATACCTACTTCATTACCATTACCTCAACCTATTTTTCCCAGTGCTCCTTATTTGCCTTTGCACAATGGAAAGGAATATGATCTTGTATAACAACTTAGAAACACTCATGCTAAGATTTCTTTATGGGATCTCATTCAAGCATCACCTCTTTACCATGGAATGCTCTAAAATTATTTACAAGTTGTTATCCCTCCTAGTGCACAACCAAATGATGTAGCAACCCTAATTCAAGGTATGAACTCAATCAACTTAGACACTACCTTTCATCAAGATGAGTTACACAAGTGGAATCAATACAAGAAGAAGAAGGGAAGTTTTTGTCATCAATCACGAAACTATTGGCCGATGAGTGGGGTTCAATGGATTTTACACTTTCATTCATCGGATAATACAAGATTACACACAAATCAAGAAAAGAGAAAGAAGAGCTGCCATATATCCACACAAGTTGAATCATCAAAAGCATGTTGTTGATGGTTCAGACGAGCACAACAACAGTAAACATAATATTACTATTCTACTCTCCTGAAAGAGAAATAATAACACATGGATATCTAACTCCCAAGGTCTTGGTAATCGGTTCTCAACTGTGCTGATTTCACTCAATGGTTGATGTGAACTATAATGTTCAAGGGGCCTGCTGGTATTGAGCTTCTGGATTGTTCTAAGATCAAACATAAATTCAAACCTACTTTATCTGGGTTTTTTAAAGAAATAGAAAAAGATAGATCAAAGCTTTAGAACTGAAGAGAATGATAATTCATCCAACTTAACTAGACTTGTTACCTTTCAAGGAATTCCTAACTACAACTGCAGAACAAAATTAACTTGTGATTAACACATAGTTTCATTCATTCACAGTGCTAATTTCAATAGCAGATTGCAAATCACTATTTAAACAAAACATAAAATAAAACTTCATTCCTTGAAAGATTTTCAAATCAAATGATTAACCCAAGATAAATACCATTTTGAAGCAAGTATGAAGTAGATTTAAATCTGGTTGCTTCTTCTTTTTGTGAAATAGATAAACAACATTTACAAATATGGCACAATCACCAGTGTATAGAAAACATATGTCTTTAGATTATCTCCATCTACACTAAGAAAACTTGAAAGATACATCACTATCTATGCTGAATCTAACTCCTACTCTATTATGCTCTTAATTTTCTCTCCCTTCTAACCCTAACTAAGAAGACAAAAGAAGCTCCCATTATAAAGAAATAGGATGCATTTTTGTTTCCTCTATCTTTCAGAAAATCCCTACTGCTAAAAAAAAATCTGTCTGTCCTTGAAATCTCTATCTATATCCCTTTCTACTCTATGGTCCTCTCTTTAAAAACAGGCAAAAAATGCCATATATATAGAACGTGCCAAAAAGAATGTGTTGGCCCCTATTTTTAGGGTTTACAAAATATCAGTTGGTTACAAGAGGGTCAGCCCTTAGATCTTTTTGGAATGAAGTTAATGTTGCATTCAATGTGCATCCCCGTGTCCATGTCAGTGAAAGATCACCTTCAGGAGTAGCCCTTCTTTTACAACCATCGCAATAACTTTTGGCCTCTGTTTCCACCTTTGAACTTCCATCAGAGCTTCTTTGAATGTCCTGCAGCATTATCATAAATGTCGATCTACCTTTTCCAATAGACATCATAGCTGTCCCTAAGACTCGTGGCCTCTTCTTCCTTTCATATTTTCTACTGTTCTAGATCTTTCTGCATGTTGACCTCCTTTGGAAGCAACATCAGATTTTCCATTAGATCCCCACACCACTGTTCACCAAGCTGCTCCATCGCTTTTGATCTCAGAGCAAGTCCATTTTGTTTATGCTCTATTGATCTTCCTCACAAGAATAGTCAATCAGTCAAACTTCCAATGGTTCACCCTCGGCTTTCTTTGATTGGTTGAACATATGCCACTTAAGCTTTATAAGTGGTCAAAGGCTACTCAAACGGAATCACATGTTGGTGAGACACTTGTCATGTCTCCCTGATGCAATTATACTCTATAGCAGCATCAACATAGCATACAACTGTTGGTGAGACCTCATATCGAATGCAAAAGTTATATCGATATCACAAAAACCATTGGTAAGACAATTGTTATCGACGAAAGGTCATAGCAAGTGTGCAAGAGTTATACCCCAACACAAAGTTGTCATCTAGACTATCGCTATCGGGAATACATCATAGCGAGTGCAAACCATTGAGCCAAGAGTCTCGGCAAGCCCTTCATCCTTCAGTGAAAGCTTCATTAGTCGGCGAGACATTACGGCGGGCAGCAGGAGTTATAGCGATATCCCCCCTTTCATCTCCGAGACAATTGCACTCGACAAGAGGTCATAGTGGGCACTAAGATTCATACCAATGTCCCTTTTCCATTGGAAATTCCATTGCTATCCGCAAGACTCCCCATTGTTGGCAGGACCTTTCACCGAGCGCGAGTCATTACACCGAAGGCACCATCCTTCGGTGGGACTTCCTCCATTCGGCCAAACATTATGCCGAACTCAAACCTTTCAGTGATACTCCCCCGTGTCGGTAGGAAATCTCCCTGAAAGCATCCCACTTCAGCGAGAGCTCACCCCATCGGTGAGACCTTTCCTCGAAGTCACAACCTTTTGCTGAGACCCCCATTTGTCGGCAGGACATCATAGCGAACACAAACCACTCTCCCCGATGCCAGCCCATTTCGGTGAGACCTCTATTTGTTGGCTAGACTTCATACCGATGCTACCCCCTTTCGCTGAGACTTCCATCAGTCGGGAAGACTTCTCCCTGAACCCAAATTCTTTTGGCGATGCTAGCCTTGTGTGCAATAGTCGGTGAGACTTCTTTTGGTCAGCGAGATATATAAAAACCCATGGCGATTAAAATGTCTGGCAGGTCGATATATTTCAAATGAATAGAATCACTACTAGTCAGCAAGACATCTGGAGGGTCTCACCAACTTTCTCCTTAGAGGAATTTTATGCCAAACCTGACTGAGGTATGCTTTCCAACTAAGTTCCTTGAGAAATACCATCAGGTGTACAATTTAATCCTACAACACAAATGCCTCCATTAGCCCTCAAAGCATATAAAATACACTATTGTTCATCATGCCTTCAATTTTAACAAAAAGAAACCCAACTCTGGCTGAAGCAGAACCAAAATTTGATAGAACAAAAGACAAAACTTAGGAGGAAAATAAAAGAACTCCTAAGACCAAACCAGACAACCAAAGGTGAAGAAAATGAAAGAAAAAGGGGGACCCATTTTGTTCCAAAATAAAACGGGGTGGTTATGCAAGTCATAACACATGTGAGTCCACAACTTTTAGCAAAGAAGAGGACAACAACAATTATACATCCACATATGATGAGTGTGATCATGAGAAATCACGCTCTTCAAAAGAAATGGAAAATTTTTATGGAAGAGGTTATGAGCTTTTGAAACAACTTGGCTATAATGGAAAAGAATGTGGTGTTAAATAATAAGGTATTTATGTGCCTATGGAGCCTACCCCATAAGAACAAACAAGAGTTCTTGGTTATTGTCCTTTGAAAGAAACGAAAGCATCAATGAAACCTTCGCTTGATATCAATGTCCACACAAAATAATCCTAAGAAAAATATGGCTTCATCTTTAAACACATGTCTTAGTGATGATTGGGGTTCATTATATTTTACACCCTCCTTTAAGGGAGAGTACAAAATCTCATAATCTAAACCTAGAGAGTCTTGTGTATGTATGACACCTTGTAGTAAGTACAAAGTATCTTTTTCACAAAAGAAAATAACATCTTCTACTATTGATCAAGAGAGTACCTTGATGAAGCTTCTCCAAGCTCACTTGATTAATCTTCCCCCAAGAACATGAAATAAATTTTATAACAAAATTTTATTTTATGCATATCATCGAGTGCATGGTCATTCAACCAATGAATGTCAGGCTTTGAATAATAAAATTTCAACATCTTAAGGATTTTGGTTCTCTTCCTTGTGTTG
>VDFB02036784.1:0-16423 GCA_007258455.2 Sequoia sempervirens
GCCAAAGTGAAGTGGACAAAACATGGTCAGTTTAAGATAGGCCTTCGAGGGTACATTGACCACTAGGGACACCAACACGGGGGCACGAAAAATGAGGCAGCGACAAAATGACCTGGCAAGGTGAAAGAAAAGAGGGTCCCTGTTCCGAACAGGGCGTGTGTGCTGAGGGTACAACAAGTCATAGATTCCTCTTTATCACCATTTCTCAGATTGGGTTCAATTTTGTTAGTTTTTCATTTTTTTCTATGTGATAACACATATATTTTCAAAAATATTGTTATATGTCAAATAAGATTATTTGAAAACATGTATCAAATTTATCATCTTTATAACTCAAAAGGACATAAACCCTAGGCTCTCTCTTGTGGCAATAAGATAATCATAAACCTAGGTAGTTAATTTTATGTCCAAATGTGAAGTCATGTGAATAGAGGTTAATCCTAGTTGGATCTAGAATCACTTATAGTTGCAATTTTCTCATTTTCATAGCATAAATTTTAAAAATTGTTTCAAAAATTAGGTGCTCCAAAGATATTTTTAATTTTTTTTTTTTTCATTTTATAAGATATGAATTTTCATTCTTTGATCATTATACATTAAAGGTAAAATTCTAAATAATTTGAATTAAATTACATAATTTCACATCTAAATTTTCCTTGTTTATGGCTTAGATTTGAGTTATTTTATTGAGAATCTGAATATAATCTCTAGTTAATGGAATTTGTAATTTATGAATGCATATCTTAGTTTTTTTTTTTTAAAAGGTGAAGAATTGCATATCATTTATATTTCAAAAGATCACAAAGTTATTTTTTTTTTTCATTTTTTGGGAAAATTTACGATAATTACATCACTTTAAAATTTAAAAATTATCATTTGTATTTCCTTTAAAATACAAAATTTATGCATTTTTATGTGTTTCACATAGAAAAATGAGGGTTCTCTAGATTTCCTAAAATTTGTGTGCATCTAGACTTGAACATCTGCAACTGTAGATCTTTAAACATTGTTATTCAATTTCAAAATTTTAAAACTCCAAAAATCAACTCCTTTGGACTAGGGCACCCAATTCCCTTGTCCAACTAGCTTAGCACTAAAGTTTCTATGCAAAACATTGCTTGTCTTTGCTCATATCCAATTTTATTTTTTGGAAGTTTGTCCTGCAACTATTTGATTATATTTTGCATTACTAGTTTGATCCAAGGAATATAGAAAAAAAAATCTTTACAAAAATATTGTTTGGTTATAATAAATATCTTATTAGAAAACTTTTTTAAGAAATTTAAATATTTTTTCTTACAAGCATGTGAAAAATAGTTTTTCTCTCCTCTCTTTTTATTTTTCTTTCATTCTTCTCCCAATAACTCTCCTACTTGTGAGGGTATTTTTTTGTAAGAGGATGCAATTATTAATAATCATGAGAATCATGGTTTTTCTTCTCTTAATATATCTCCTACTTGTGAGGGTATCTTGGTGAAAGAGGATCAAATGGTTGATAACCATGAGAATCATGTTTGTCCCTCTCCTAATACCTCTCCTACTTGGGAAGATATCTTGGTGCAAGAGGATGTAATCAATAATAGTAAAATGGATTGTAGAAATGAATATAAAAAATTGACATTAGATCCCCCATCGATAGAATATTGCCAACAAGTAGTTAACTTAGTGGAGATTGTAAACCCTCAATAGATTATTGAACCTCCTTCTAAACCTCCTCTCATTCTAAGACCTCTAAAACCCTGTTTTCATATACTATAATTTGTAAAACAACTCACTCAAAGTAAACATATGCACCAAAATGTGTTGCAACAACCAATTTATCATGTAGTTTCTCACACATATAACACTATAAATAATAAGAAACCAAAATAAATTCCAACATTCATTCTATTTCCTCAACCATATTTTATGCTTACACCTTGTCTCCCTCAATGTAATCATAAAGAGAATGATTTTGTTGAGAAACTTTGTAATACTATAGCCAAGATCTTCCTTTGGGACTTGATTAAAGGTTCACCTACATACCATAGGATAATCCAAGAGGCTTTTCAGAAGATTGATATCTTACCTTTATAAAACCATATGATGTAGTAACCTTGTTTGATTGTATGCAGACAAGAAAGTTGTATATTACATTCTCTCAACATGAATTACCTCCTCTTGAAGTTTAAAACCAACATGAGGGTATGTGAAGAATCATCATGGAAAAAATAGGTCCTTAAGTGGTGAAAAATTAAAAAAAATCAGTGTTAGGAAACTTGACGTAAAAAATTGAATAAGTTATCTATATTATTGCAAAAATATGTAAGAATAGAATCTATAGCAAATTGAATGTAGTTTCTAAACTACTAGGTTTTTTTTTGAAAGAAAAATATATATTTGGTGAAAATATGAAATTTCAATCTGATAGTACTTAAATTTCAAGGAAAAAATAAATGGAGTGTCTATCGACCACTTCTAATCACAATAAAGTGACCTAATGTTACATAAGATTTTTGAATCTTAGAGTAGAGGACTCATGTCCTGATGCTTGATGCATATTTTTTTTGTAATTTTTTCCAAATAAATAATTAATTATGAATTTTTTATTACAACTTTTAAAAAATATAAAAGCTCGCATGTCCGACCACCTTAACATGGTAAAAACTTCATGAAATTAATTTTTTTATTTTTTAATCCTATATTATGTGAAGCATAGAATGTGATGCATGTTTCATATTAAAAAAATGTGATACTGTTTGAAAGTTATAGATGTTTTTCAATCAGCCTATCAATCATGACTTTAGTCATAATTCAACTAGAAAATGAATAATAATAATCATGACTTTGGTGGAAAGCTGAGAATCTCCTTTAAAAACCCTTTTTGTTTCATAAATTTTGGGTAAAAAAAAAGTCATCAGCCACATACCCTACACATACCAATCATATCGCCACTTTTTGGCCCATAATGATCCTAGACATACCCATGAGGCTCTAATGATATTGTATGTCATTAATAAAGCTAGGGTTAGACATACTCTTATTGACAATGGATTAGGTTTAAATTTTTATAGCATTAATCATCTAGATAATATTCGTATGGATAAGAGTCTCATAAAATTTGATAATAATTTTATTAGTGGCTTTGACAATGTTGGTAAGTTGCTTTTGGAGACAATCACACTACGAATTAAGGTAGGACACATGATTTTTCCAACCCTTATCCATGTCATGCAAAAACCTATTTCATAGAATATTATCCTTGCTAGACCATGGATTCATTCCATGAAGGGATTCCCTTCTACTCTTCATCATGAGATGAAGTTTGGATATAATAAAAAGATACATACAGTTAAAGTGAATGCAAAAGCTTATAATTTACAAATCAAATTTAAACATAACTCTTCAAACTCTCTTGATACTTTGATTCCATATTAAAAATTTTAGCTATCACCTTCCAATGGTAATGATAATATGATATAATCTTATGTGATGGTTTGGGATCATTAGATTTTACAACTCATTTCATTAAGGAGTCTAAAATATCACCATAAAAACTCAAAGAGTCAAAGGTTGTTTCAATGACAGAAAAATAATATAATTTAAATGATGGTCAATATATTGCTTCATATTCAAAAACATATTTTGATGATTATTTGGGTTCATTAGAGTTTATGTCCTCCTTTGTGGGAGAGTACAAGATCTCAGAATCTCAAATTAAGGAGTATTTTTTTTATTTTCTCAATCTTGTTCTACATCAAAAATTCAAAAATCATCATCCCATGAGGGTGACAAAGGCTCTTTACCTTTCATCCCTCCTATGTTGGAGATGTCTAACCTTAAAATTTCAAAAACTAAAAAGGATTTGCATTCTTCCAAAAGGATAAATTATTCTCATAACAATTTCAACAAGATTTATCCATCTGAGTTAGAAAAGCTTTATTGGCTTGCATTTATAATTCTTTCTAAAAGTGGATATAATTAAAACATGGAACAAGGAGTTAAGGATCATGTGAAGTCTACCATGTACCTTTCTAAAAGGGGATTAGGTTTCCAACCTTCTCACTCATCTACATCTCACCCTCTATCATCTACTATATTTATAACATGATGTACTAAGCAAGCAATATTTTCTTCAAAAGAGAAAAAATTATCTCCTACATCTTTATCGGAGAAAGAGCATATTTTATTTGGGCTTCTCAAATTCCACTTGATCAATATTCTTACTACATGTAAGAAGTTTTATAAAAACCTCAATTTGTGCATATCATTGAGTGCATGTGAATTCTACTAATGAATGTTAGGCCTTGAGTAATAAAGTACAATAACTTATTGATTGTGGTGCTCTCCCATATATTGATGCACCTTATAGTTGGGTGAGTACAAGATCATGGGGGTCCAAAAATTGGTGATATGATAAAAAAAAGTGGCTAGTGACTTTTTTTATCCAATTTTGATGAAATGAAAAAGGTTTATTTACAAAATTTTCAGCTTTCCAAAAATATAAGATATTCCTTATTTGGAATTGATCTAGGTGAATCTCAAAACTCTAAAAAATAAATTATTCCAGTTTCCCTTGAAATCAAAACCATGTCAAAGTGCTCAGGAAACTAGACCCAATGCAACATGAATGGGTGAAAAAGGAGTTCATACGTCAAAGTTATGGCTAGTCAAAGTTTGGTCAAACCAGGTACAAGGGGCCAATCAAAGAGGGAAAAAAATTGACTGACTTAGAATCGGTCAAAATCAACATCAAATTGAGGAGCTCGTCACCATGAGTCCAACGGTGTTCATTTTGTCAAAAATGGAGCTCGTATGTTCAAGAAATAGTCGATCAAAGTTGAAGGTTGATTGGATGCTGACGTGGCAATTGACTAGATGTTGATGTAGCAAGTGTAGGTGATGTGGCAAAAAAGTTGATCCCCCTCACTAAATTCATGTACCACCACTACATCATGCTTTATTTTTGAGAAATAAAAATGGTGGAGGTTTATTTTATTTCACAAAATCCATTTTGTGGGATTCTAAGTGGATTTTGTGGGATCCAAAGCAAATTTTGTGGGATTTAAAGGCAACAATTTAAATGAAATCTCCTAAAAATTAAAAAATGAACCCCTTTAAAACAATAATGAATAAGCTCGAATTTATAACTAAAAAAACCTTTAATGGTTATTAAATAAAAGACAAAATAATCTAATAAAAACAAACACCTAAACCAATATAGCCTGTGAATGAAAAATGATAAGGGTTTAACAACAACTTAAAATGGTTTTTAATGGGGATTGTTATCGTTTTATTTGTAAAATAAGTGGGATTAATTAAATCCTAACCTTTAAGGGGAAATGTCCAAATTTTATGGTTTTAACCATAATGGGAAGATTTTTGTATAAAAGGGGATGAGAATGCAAAGGCATTAGGCATCCATTTTTTATCCAATTCATTTAGATCAAGCATCCAATCTAGAATCCAAGTGATGGAATTTTGTAGGATGACCTGAGAGAAGAGTTGGGATTGCAAAAGCTTTGTGTAGATTCGTAAAAAGACTGTGGAATTTTCACTTGAAGTATTGTTGAAGATCCAATTTGAAGAATTCTCTCTTGCAAGGTTGAAGATCTAGTGTTAGGTAACCAGATTTTTTTAATACTTGACTTTATTTTGGAATGGTGAATTCAATATTGTCTAAATCATGTATGTAAATGAGGTAAGATACATCTATATCTAGTTCACATTCACTTAATGCTTTAAGAACTAGGATTGCTTTGTTGTTATTGTTGGAAACACTTGATCAATGTGGATTCAGGAAGTGCTTGTAGGGCTTGAAACTTTCTAGCAGTGACAATTTTGTATATGCAATCAGAAGACTAGATGTTGTAAGCAATTTGTAGGTGGCAACATTAATGGCAATTGATTACGCTTATTGAGCGGATCCAGAGACATAGCCTTGAGAGGTGAACTCTATAATCAAATGTTTCTCTGATATTTTGGTTGTTATTGATGATGACTTATGTTTTAATTTTGCAAATAGAATAATCAATGAGCTCAGTAGATTGATGGATTGAGTTTTCATATTGGATTCAAACCATTAATTAAAGATCTTGGCATGGATTTGGATTCAAGTATGTTAAGCTACTATTTTCAAATTTGATAAATGAAGAACTTAGTTGAGTAAGCACACTCTAGGGTTTTTCAGATCAAGAATTAAATAGATAATTATTATTAATTTTCTACATGCATTCTGACTAAAGTCTTGAATGATAGGTTGATTGAAAAACACCTATAATTCTTAAATGATTTCACATTATTTTAATCCAAAAAATGCATCACATTCTATGCTTCCCATAGTATAGGAGAAAACAAAAAAATAAAAAAAAATTGACCAAGTTATGGTGGTCAGACAATCACGTTTTAATATTTTTTAAAAAAATTAATAAAAAAATTTTGAACTAATCATTTACTTGCAAAACAAATACAAAAAAAAAAATGCTCATGCATCCCCTGGGCATTTGTATCTCACTTATCTCAAGAAAGTTCAAAAAATATATTTTTCTTTATGCTTAGAGTTAGTTAGACATACCTTGCTTTTTTATTTTTTCCTAAAACTTTGGTACTACTACGTTGAAATTCAAATTTTTTCGCAAATGGATTTACTTTTTTCTGGAAGGAATGAGTATCTTAAGAACTACATTCAATTTTAATACAAATTTTGTTGTTACATAGCTTTCAAATTATTTTAATAACTTATTCAATTTTTTATGTCAAGTTCCCTAACTCTATTTTTATAAATTTTCATTGCCACATAAAGGCCTAGTTTGGACCCCTATGATCCTGCACTGACCCATTTCTAAATAATAATCTTTTTTTCTATGGTGTTGCTCCACACTATGTGGAATTTGTAGTTTCATATGTTTGTTCATTTTTATTCATGGTACTATAATCTTGTGTGCAAGCATATCTCTTTCTATGGCAGAAAAACAATAGTCACAAGAATGGTTTTCTTTTCCTTTACACTTAGGGGCTAGAATAGCTAATTTTGGGAGGTGTGTACTATTTTGAAGTAGCCTCTCTTCCCCTTCTTTTCCTTAAAATATCAATACATCAAGTATATTGATATTTTAAGGGGGGCATAACACTGTATCCATTTCATTAATGCCTTGTGAGTTTAAAATTATTGACACACCCCTTTAGTGGTGGTGTTATTTATAACGCCTCTTGAGGCATGGTTATCAATTTATACCCTATAATGTTAAGCATTTATCTGTCCCCTACAACATTAAACCTTTTGTGTTCTCCCTAAGACACATTTAGAATAATAGTCCATGGATCTGGCATAATGGAGCATGTTGATTCATGAACTTGAGAACTTTTACATAGCCACCTAGCATATCACAACTTTCTTGCTATTGAAGCCATGTGTTTCATGAGTGATCTAGCATAATGCAACTTGTTGGTCCTTATGGGAGCATATTTTTTTCTAACATCATATTAAAGGGATGATGTTTAGTATTTAAGATAAATTTAAGACTAAGGTCTCTATAGCTTCCTAAATTGAATCCTTTTATGTTTAATACCTTATATTTATGTCTTAGTGTGTTTTTATTATTTTTATTATGAAATACTATGTGTATACTTTGTGTCTTTGATGTGTTTACTTTATGTCTTCATTTTGTATGATTTTTATTTGGACGTTGTATTGTACCTTATGTTTGTGTGTTTCTTTGTCCTTAAAGTTCTCTACCATAAGATCTCGAGTCTAGGGGCTAGTACATCCTCTAGATTCAATGTTGTCATATCTCTTCAATATTTGGATAATTGAACCCTCCTTGAAACTATCCTTGCACTTTGGTGAGTCTAAGTGAAGTTAATGCTCTCACTAAAGTTGGGGATAAAATTTAGCATAATGGGGAATTATCACCCTTAATACTAATTTGAATCGTTTAAGCTCCCCCTATGTGCTTAAAGACGTAGTGTGTTTATAATTTTCCCAATTTTAAATAATATTCAGAAAACTAGAGGTTGAACTGGGAATTATCATTTAAAATATATTTACCAACACATAAGGCCCCAAAATAATAGGTCTAGAATAGCACACCCAGTACCCCTATCAAGCCTATTTTGGCTCATTTTATAATATGTGAGTGTTGGAATTTTAACATTTAAAATTCCAATTTCATTTGTTGGCCTTTGATAATTGATTGAGTGAGAATTAAGTAAATGCATATAAATACATGTTTTTTCACCATTTCAAATCCTTAAAATTTTGTAGAGAAAAATGAGATTCCTAAAAGTAGTCAAGACAATTCAAGGAAAAAATTAGTAGCATTATTACAATGCTTTCATCAATAAAGACCATGTTTTGAAGATATTGGAAAAGAAGAAGCAAGAATGATCTAAGCACTATTATGATCTATCATGAAATTATTATGGAGAAGTATTGAGTAATCTACATGCTAGTTACAACAATCTATTATGTTTTATGTACTACACTAGGGTATGTGCAGGATCATGATGGGCCAAAAAGTGGCAATATGATGGGTATGTGTAGGGTATGTGGCTGATAACTTTTTTTTTACCCAAAGTTGATGAAAAAAAAGGGTTTTTAAAGGAGATTCTTAGCTTTCCACCAATATAAATTAGGCTTTACTTTGAATTTAATAAATCATTATTATTCATTTTCTATTTGAATTCACGAATAATGTCTTAATTGATAGGGTAAGTTGAAAACATCTATAGCTTTCAAAGCAATTATCCCACATTTTAGATATAAGAAACATATGTCACATTCTATGCTTCACATACTATAGGATTAAAAAAAAGAATTGGAATTTTGCTTAAGTTTGAAGCCAAGTTAAAAGGTAATTGGACATACACATTTTACTATTTTTAAAAGTTAATAACAAAAATTCATAATTAATTATTTGCTTGAAAAGAGTGCTTAAAAAATATGCATCACATCGGGACATGAAGTACTTTCTACTTATATCTAAAATCTTATTAAAAATGTTATCGTTTTGTTGTGTAGGGTGGTCATACAGAGCACCTAGTTCTTATTTTTTCCTAAGATTTAGAATTACTACTACATTGAGAATTTCAAATTTTCTGCCAAATGGATTTATTTTTAGAGCCTGGTGGTTTGGGGAGCTATGTTCAGTTTTTATACAAATTCTATTCTTACATATTTTCAAAATAATATAGAAATATTATTAGGTGTTGTGAGACTTACCTGGATACAAATATTATCTAGAAGATCAATGCTACAAACTCTAAGACTTGATCCATTATCAAAAAGAGTATGTCTAATGCCAATTTTTATTAAATATTACATATATCATTAGAGTGTTGGATCATTTTAATTTTTAACCCAAGAAGGAGGTAATTCATGTTGAGGGAATGCAATATCAAAATTTGTTTCCTTCTTACAATCAAACAAGGTTGCTACATCTTTTGATTTGACATAAGGTAAGATATCAATATTCTTCAATATTATTTAAAGCCTCTTGGAGCATCTCTTTGTGTGTAGCTAAAGGTTGAATTAATTTTCAAAGAGAGATCTTTTTTAGAGTATTACAAAGTTGTTGAACAAGATCATAATCTTTGTTCATATGTTGAGGATGATGAGGTGCAAGGGGGGTATATGGTTGAGGAAATGGAATGGAGGTTTGAATTTTCTTTGGTTGTTTGTTGCTTTGAGTGTTAAATATGTTTGAGAAACTGCATGATAACTTGGTTGTTGCAACACATTTTGGTATGTATAGCTATTTTGAGTGTGTTTCTTTGAAAAATTTGGGATATGACCATAAGGCTTAAATTGGTTTGTAGAAGGTCCTATAATGAGAGGAGGTCCAATAATTAGTTGTGGGTTTACAATTTCAATTACGTTAACTAATTGTTTATGATATTCTATCGATGAGGGATCTAATTTCAAATTAGAATATTCATCTATGTAAGTCACCTTACTATCATTTGAAAGAGGAAATATGTCAACAATTACATCCTCTTATGCCAAAATATCCTCTAGAGTGGGAGAGATATTGGGAGAGAGACAAAAATGAGTTTCATTATTACTTGAGAAATTAAGATAAGGTAAAGTATCAATGATTCCATCCTCTTGCACCACGATACCCTCACAAGTAGGAGAGATATTTGGAGATGGATTAAAGAAAAATAACAAAAGAGGACAAAGAATCTCATTTTCATATTCTCGTAAGAAAACTTCTTGAAATTTCTTAATAGAGTTTTAAAATAAAACATTGATTTTGACAAAACAATATTTTTGTAAAGAATTCTTTTCTATGACCCTAGATCAAATTAGTAATACAAAACAAATTTAGAAAATTTAAGGAAAAACATTGAGAAACAAGAACTGAATCTAAATAGAGACCAAGACAAGGTTTCACACAAAAGAAATAATTCCAAATTGATTGGATAGGGATGTGGGAACCCTTGACCAAAGAGGCAAGATAATACCCATTTTAAAGTCTAAAAACTCAACTACAATGTTTGAAGATTTGAGGTTTCACAGGTCCAAGTCTAGAAGCAAACAATTTTTTGGAAATGCACAAAAACCTATTTTTTCTTATGTGAAGCACACACATCCATTAATTTTTATACTTGGCCTTTAGGTAATGCAATATAGATCAAAGGGATGATAGCTTTTTAGAGATTAAAAGATGTTGCAATTAGTTAGAGATTATCCTTTGCTTAGCAAATGTAGTAAAAGAATTGCACCTTACAGTTTCCTTGTTCCGCCATCTAATTTTGAAAGTTTTCGCTTCCTTAGGAGACGTAGTAAGGCTCGTTTTGGCCCTAAAAATATTCCTTTTCCCTCTCAAGGTCTTAGGGATCGCTTCGGTGGCTTTACGTTGGGTGCGTCGTCTTTTGAAGACAAACCTTGCACTTTCGTTTCTTGCATCTCGTTTTGCTTGGCAAGATGTGTTTGGACACCTAGTGTGTTACTGGAAATGTCTACGTATCCGCAGCTGAAAAATCACTGACATTTCAACATTCAAATGACCCGGCCTAATCATGTTTTCCACTTGTAACCTCATTTTTCCGATTTAGTAATATTGGGATGCATATAACAACTCGAGGCTTCTTTTTCCCCTCTTCAAAATCCATGTTTTCAATCCGAACGGTACTCCTTCTTGAAAGCTATCTTGGACATTCTCCCATCTTTCTCTTGCTGCATTTTTCTTGTACATGCATATGGATCTTTTACAAAAGATTGTTGCAATTGGTGCTCTCAAACTTAACGCGGCTCCCTTGACTCGCACAACCCTCTCTTTTGTCCTTGCTCTCTTTGGCTTCCTTAAGCCTTGCAACTAATATCTCTCTTACCTTGTGCTTGTGAGCATCCTGGGATTTCACACATCTCCTATCTATTGCATCTCTATTTTGTGATACAGGTTCCTGTTCTAAGAGCGAGGATTGATTTACCACCTAACTTCATGATATAGGTTCCTCCCTCACTTAGCCGAGGATTTACATTTATCCTCCTTGTCCATTTCTCCTACTCTATTTGGTTTGTTGGTGGGTTGGGGCACCAGATGATGGGGGTTTGGTCAGAGACCAGGCCATATACCAAGCACCAGCATTTTTCTCCCAGGTTACATGTACATGGGTGTTGCATACATTCATTTCACTAGAGCTTCATTACTTGGGTTTTCGTGAGCATATTTCTTTCTACTCTTTATCTTTATCACCTAACTTTACTTTATTTCAGTTCTATTGTATTATGTTATTTTCCTGTACTTTGGAAGTTCTAAGTAATTAGATCGCTAGTAGTCACTTTGTTGTCTTTTGTGACCAACTTGCTTTTTGGTCCATACGAGATGTCAGCATGCCCCTAGGATGCCAGTGCATTGCGTTGTCATCCGTATGTCACGCTATCTTCCTTTGGCCGAGGGCTCTTCAATTTTTCTAAAAAACCTCTATGGCCTACTCTTTTTTATTCTAGAACTCTCGCTTTGTTCCTTGAGGTAGTTTAGGGTAGTTCGCCCATTCAGAATCTCTTGATAATAAAAAGACTCATGAGTAGTAGATCCCCCTTCTCTATGTCCTTTAGAATGTTAAAGAGTAATACTTTTTGATATTTTGAAATGAAAAAACTATGCAAACCTGTACATTTTCAACATTTTTACCCAAAATGTGCATGCAATGTGAAAAATTAAATAACTTAGGTCTAAGCCCTAAACAATAGATAGCTCAAAAAACACAATAGATTGTTGTAGATGACTTATAGAGGATAAATCGATACATCTTCACCATAATTGCATTATAATAGCTTCTTGTTCATAATTACCTTCTTCCTTTCTTTCTCTAATGTTTAAATGAGAATAAAATTTGTTTATATATGTGTTCCAATTGATATTTTTGGATTATAGGCCAACCTAGGATCTTTTAATCCTCCAAGGACAAACAATAAAACATTTAATTTGAATTAGGACCCCTTTAAGGACAAGGGTGCTACCATCCTTGGCTGGCTGATTTTGTCCAAAATTTGTTAGGATATTAGAGAATTTAATGTATTTTTATGATCTGGCCTAGAAATGAACAAATCAGTACTATAATTAATGTTTGTGTGTAAAATAGGATATCAAGGGAGTGTATAATTGTTAGCAGTGACAATTTACAATGCTACATGTTCTACACTAAAACTTAATACATGTGATTACCTATCCTCTCCTCTCTCCTTACCATGTTTAACTATTACCTCTCATGGATGATTGTACTCCTTGTTCCTAATATGTCTCATTGATATACATTCTTAGAAACTTGTAGACAATCAATTCTTACATATATTTGAAATTCCAGATGCTTTTTATATTTTTTAAACATTTCATATTTAATCTCTAGAATTTATCATTATAAAATGTTACTCTAATTTCTTGTTTCAACAAATTAAACTTTCTAATATTTAACAATAAACATACATATTAAATCAACTTGAAACTCAAACAATAAATAAATTATTTCTAAAAATAGATTGTTACACTTGCTAAAAATCATACAAATCATATTAAATGAATTTGAGGCTCAAACAATAAATAGAGTCTTTCTAAAAATAGATTGTTGCATTTGCTAAGAACCATACAAATCATGTTAAAATAATAAATCAATTAAGGTACTTTCTACAAAAGACACTCCCCCAATGAAAAATAACATTTGAATCTAATATATTTTCTCCCTGTAAACACTGTGCAAGCTATTATTCTTTATCTTACAAATATTCAGCCAACCTCGCGAGTTGATAATCATACAACTCCATAATTTTAACTATGAATTAGTATGAGTAATTTCAAGATCTTATTTGTATAGGCAACCCTGAGCATTTTCTGCGACTCATCCATTGAATCATATTTCAATTGTTGGGTACCTATCTTCTCTCCTGTATTATTCATTAACGTATCTTTCATCACTCTATCATGGGCCTAATGTTCGTTGAATGTTAACTCCCACTAATTTATTACGATGGATACATATGAGAATAAAACAGAAAACTCAATGTTTTGAAGTGGTCAACACTAGTGGATTAAACTAGCTAAGAGTATTCCATGAGAGAATAGATTTACCTCTGGTGATGGTTATCATGTACTGGAACATCATCATTTTCAAGGAAACTAATTCTTAATTTGTTTTGAGTGGCTCCCTTTCTAAACACCTTTTTCTATTAAAATATTCACTTGTCAAGGTTGTCCTCTAGGAAATTTTCTCTATGTGTTTTTTTGTTAACACATTGGGATGCCTCCTTTAACACTCCTACACCCAACAACTTATTCATGGCACCACTCTTCCTAATGGAGAAATCGCATTAAACTATCACTTTCTTGATGTAGCTTGCTATTTCTATAGAGTTTAGCTAAAAAAATAGCAAATATTCTTAATGGTCTTGATTTTGGCTCTTCTCCTTCAAGCTCCCAATTTTCCATGCACAAAAAGAGAATTTATTTTGACTTCTTCAAATCCTGCCACATATTGGATTCCTCTTGAGTGGAACTAACTCAAAGGTGGGGCAATCTCTTGGTATTTGGTTGGTGTCTCTCATGTAAACACATGGAAGTGCTACATGAAAAATTAAAATATTAAAAGTCTTATAAAACAAATTCATTTGAAATTTTTTCAACATTCTCCTTGCTAATTATGTTGATGTCTTCTATTGTTGGTTTCCTTCTATATCTAGTTAAAATAATCTTACTTCACTAATTATAGGTTTCTTATGGAAAAAATATGGCAACAAATGTGGTATATTTCTCTCATCTTGACCACATTATATTTAACCAAAGGACCAAAGTTGTTTAGGTATTATTTAGCTCACCATTCAAGGAGCGTAACTCATAAATACATAAATCAAAAGAGCAATACAAGATTATACTCCCTAGAAAATTCTAATTTTGTACCACATTCAAACTATTGGAGATATAGAGTTTTAGTTAGAAGATAAAATTAACCTAACCTTATTCTTCTAACTACATTCTCAGTTCAATTTAATAGTAATTCAAAAGCCTAGGAAAGGGTTTTTCCAATATTAAGCTATTATGATCAATCATAGAGAAATAGATTTATCTTCCCTACTTCATTTATTTTTTGGAATGAGATGATACAAATGGATAGCCAACATGTTATATTCCACACGTATCATCAAGGAAAGGACTTGTTTGGAAAAGGAAATCAAATTTTTGAAGACATATGGGACCTCTTCTCCTTTAACTAGAAAATGATTCCAAACTTTGTGCTAAGCTTCATCTTTTAACTAATAATAACTAGGGTATCCAGATAATCCCATCTTTGGCCCTTCCTTACAACTTATACTATCCACCTTTTTTTAATGCAACATCTTTAAGGAACTGAGATTGAATATGAGGACTAGGATTAAAATTCCAAATTCAAATTTCTTCGTAAAAAGTGGGTTCCTTCTTTTCACCTTGATGTGTGGTTGAATACAAAGAGAAATGACATATTTTCTTGCTTCTAAATATCACAAACTTAGTCAAACTATTTGGAAATATGAATTTGTTGTCCAATATTAACTATTTTCCTAGAATCTTCTTCATTTCTAACTTCCTATTGGTGATTACCTATGCTTCTTTCAATACCAACCTCCCATTCACTTATATGATAAGCAATAAATCATCAAGAATGTATTTTAGCTCTACACTAACACTTAATACATGTGATTGTCTATCCTATCCCCTCTCCTGGCCTTGTTTAACTATTACCTCTCATGGAAGATTGTACTCCTTGGGGCAAATATGTCTCATTAATATATATTGTTAGAAACTTATAGACAATCAATTATTACATATATTTCAAATTTTATATGTTTTTTACTTTTAAAAATAATTCATATTTGATCTTGAGAATTTATCATTCTAAAATATTACCCTAATTTCTTGTTTCAACAAATAGAATTTTTTAATCTTTAACAAGAAACATACATATTCAGTCAATTTGAAGCTCAAACAATAAATAGTCTTTCTGAAAATAGATTGTTGCACTTCCTAAGAATCATACAAATCATGTTAAAAGAATAAATGAATTAAGATACTTTCTACAAAAGACATTCTTACCAATGAAAAATGACAATTAAATCTAATAAATTTTCTCCATATAAACACTATGCAAGCATTTATTCTTTATAATAGCCCACTGATTGATAATGAATTCAAATGATAAACTAAATAATTATGTATCTTATTTACAACTCAATAATTTTAGCTGTGAATTACTATGAGTAATTTCAAGCTCTACCAAGAAATATTTGCATAGGAAACCCTCAGCATTTTCTACGACTTATCCATTGAATGATATTTCAATTGTTGGTTAGCTATCTTCTCCCCTATACTATTCATTAACGTATCTTTCATCACTCTGTCATGGACCTTACCGACAATCCTGACAAGATGTTTGTTGAATGTTAAACTCACACTAGTTTATTACGATGGATACATATGAGAAAAAAACACAAAACTCAACGTTCTGAAGTGGTCCACATTAGTGCAAGGGAATAAATAATTTCCGATTGAACTAGCTAGAGCATTCTAGGCAATTGCCACCGCAGATTGAAGTTAATATTCTGATTTCTATCTCTTTCTATATTTATTCTTTATCTTATTTATGTTTGTATATATTCTCATTTATTCATCTAAACTATATATTCGTTACACTTATCAATACACCTATCTCAATATATCTATTATCCAATAGGATTTGAACCATTTTCTAAATGAGGTCGCTTCTATGTGTAGACACCTAAATTAGTCCAAACTTGACCACACTTTATCCCACCTTGTCTTAATTAAGTAATTAAATAAATTTCCCCATCATCTTTATCTTGCACATTATTAAATGCATTTATATCCATTTAATTAAGTCAATCTTATCCTCAAAATCTTCCAACTAAAACAATTAACTAATACATAATTAATTAATTGATTTAAGCTAATTAATC
>VDFB02036785.1:0-47530 GCA_007258455.2 Sequoia sempervirens
CCCTATAAGGCAATGGTCTCTCTGTTTTCACCATTAATATTCATTCATTTTTATTTACATTTGTTAATTGAGCATATTAGGATTTAGTCTTCAATTTAGTATACATTTTATACAAAATTTGATTCATTTTGTCCACTTCCATCTACCATCGTGGATAAATCATTACAAGAGAGAAGATCATAAATTAAGCTTGCTTTATCCATTCTAGGTACACCCACCTAGGTCTAGCATCACTTGAAGAGTAGAATGTTTAATCCATTCAAACCTTGTTTTGTTACCCTAAAACATCTCAAGAGTTTGGCAGCCTCTTGAGGTATTCTTGCCTGTGTTTTTGAGAGCTAAAAAATTGGAAACTCTGTTGGGGACAACAAAGAATCTATGCCTTAATCATAGAGTCAGAAATCCTATATACAAACTTCGCTGGGAATAACAAGTAACAATCTTTTTCTCACTTTCAAGAAAGTGAGTGGCAACTTTGATAAAACATTACAATATGAATGTAAGAAGATCTCAATTTAGGGGAGGTCATTCTGGAGCCCCTACTAGTAGTAGAAAATGGACACACAAAAATGATAAGGCTGACAAGGGTAAAGGGTAAAGTGAGGACATGTGCATGACAAACAAAGACAAATCATCAATACCTCATGGTGAAACATATAACTATTATGATACATGGAAAGATGATTCAACCCTAGAACCTTGTACCCTAGAAGATCAAAGAAATACTTTTTACAACCCTCAAAAATAGGTAGAGTGGCATGCTAATTTTGAAGTTGAATGACTCAGAATTTAGCATGAATATGAACAAACAATGGAAGGTAATCAGATTGGACCCACTGATCAAGAAGCTCCTTAAGAAGATTATGAGTCTTTAACTTATGAAGTTAAAGCACAATTTGAATCTCAGAAAAAGGAGAGGGAAGAATAGGAAAAAGCTCGGATGATATAGGCAATGAGAGAATTCAAACTGTAGAAAGCTCAAAACATTCCTCACACAGGCGGTTGCCCCTCTAAGTATGTACCACCTCATAAACAGGGTAATCATGGTGCTAGGTATTCTGAACCACCAAGGATCCCTCACCATCAAATTGGGAATCAATATAGATAGCCAAATCATCCACCTCCTAGTCAGCATCATGTGCCATAGAAAAATGCACAATATAATAACCCTATGTACTAGTACCAATATCCACCCAACCCTCCTCCTCATCAGTATACCACTATGATTAGACAATTTGACTTGGCAGGGTTTTAGTTGTACCCTTGTCCTATGGATTGCAACTGGAGAGGCCTGGTGCCTATGTTTACAGGGAGTAATGCAATCATTGTTGAGGATCATTTAAGGAGTTTCAATGCTTTTATTCAGGATTTGGATGTTCCTTATGAAGATTTTCATATGAGATTATTCATGATGTCTCTTATTGAAGAAGCTAGGGATTGGTTCAACAACCTAGCAATAGCCTCTATTGATTCTCTCCAAATATTTTAGGACTAATTCCTTGAGAAATATGGGAATCAAAGTGCCTTTGATGCTGCTCTTCATGAATTGATGTGAATTCAAAAAAGCTAGAATGATTCATTTTTTGATTTCAACCGAAGATTCAATCAATTATAGAATAAAATACCTCCTGGATCAAAATTGCCAGACTCTGTAGCATTGAGTGTATATTTGAATGCATTCAATCCTAAAATAGGATATGAACTGAGGAATAGATTCTCAAGAGACTTGGCTGAAGCTCAAAAGACAACATTAGCAATTGAAAATAATAAGAGGGTTGTGGGGATAATTGATAAGAGAGAAAATCATAAGGCTTCCCAACAAACCAATAATTACCAATACAAGCAGGAGAACACATATAGGAATGAAAGGCCAAGGCCAAGGTTGCATGACATGCCCTATAACACAAACTAGAAGGATGGAAAACCTATAACAGATAGGCCTGGAAGCAAAGAAACTCCTGATCCATTAAGGAAGAAGGGAGCCTATATGGTGGATAACAATTATTTTTGTGAAGTCTGTAATAAGCCACATTCCCCAGATTATTGTGTTGTAGCCCGAAGAATACAAGAGGAAGGAATGTCAATGGGAAACAATGGGGAAGATCATAAAGTGTACTTGACTTCAAACACTTTTCACCATGTGGAGGAGAGATACTCATCTTCAGAGGATGAAGGTTACAAGTATGATGTTTCAAATTAGAAATACAATGTTCACAAGGTTGAGCAGTAGATCCTTTCTAATTTTGAAGAAGATTATACATAGCAACATTCTACCAAAACTCCTACTCAATGCAGTATGAGGAGGCTTACTAAAGAGGAGATAGAGAGATTAACTATTACTGCAGTTGAAGAAGCAAAGAGTAAGTATTGGTTGAGAAATAGGATAGTAAATGGGAAGGAAGGTGTCCCTAGGGGAATCTTCATGAAAGAGAAAAAGGAAACACAAGGAACTATGAAAAGGGTTGAAAATAAACAACATGATGAAAGAAAAAAAAAAGCTTTCCCAAAAGGATGAAGTAAAAGAATTACACAAAGAAATTCAAAAGACTGATCAGCTAGGTAAAAGAGAAAAAGAAGAGAACAAAGGAGAAACATCAAAAAAAAAGAAAGTGGTTAAAGTAGAAGGTTCTTTTTTTGACTTCACATAGGCTTTGTCTCAGGTAAAGATGTCTGTTCCACTTCTTGAGATGATGAAAATTAAAGAATATAGGGACAATGCAATGCAATTGATAACAAATGAAAATGAAAAACAAGTAAATTCTAAAAATAAGATGATTGCTAAAAATAAGTAGGATAAAATAAATATCCCAGAAATTTGCTTGAGTAATGTATTGACAAGTCCTCCACAAGTTGATCCTTTCTTCACTACATTACTTATAAATAAAAAATTACTGAGGAATTGCATGATAGATTCGGGTGCTACTATGAATATTATGCCAGTAGGAGTGATGAAACAACTAGGCATGTGGGTGGATACATATGAAGGAAAATGTTATGCAATGGATAACCAACCTGTTCCTGTGGTGGGTATAATGAAAGATGTAGAAGTCCAGTTAGCTACTTCTCCTCAAGTAGCATACAATATTGATATAATAGTAATAGACACCCTTCCTCAGTTTGGTATGATTTTATCAAGATAGTGGACGACAACTATTGGTGGAAATGTCTAGTTTGATCTATCTTATGCAACAATTTCAGTAAATGGCCAAGAGGTGAAGTTGTATAGGGAGCCGAGGATGAACCAGCTTATTGATTATGTACCACAAGATCAAATCAACTATTTTTGTGATGTTGATCTTGGGAGTTTCAATATAGAACCAACACAACTCAAAACAAATAAGCTTTCTAGAGGCTTAGTGGCATTAGAGAGGGTGTATGATGGAAATGATCAGTATCTAATGAAACGAACACCAGTTGGAAGGGAGGATATTGAAGAAATTAACTTGGGAACTGAGATGGCACCAAAAAAGGTGTACATAGGTAAAAAGATAAGCCCTGCAATTAGAAGAATGCTGATAGAATTGTTGAGAAAGTATAAACAT
The DNA here is from genome assembly GCA_007258455.2 of Sequoia sempervirens. Classification (NCBI taxonomy): domain Eukaryota; kingdom Viridiplantae; phylum Streptophyta; class Pinopsida; order Cupressales; family Cupressaceae; genus Sequoia; species Sequoia sempervirens. The sequence continues at coordinate 3,543 of VDFB02036785.1, forward strand.
GTATTTGCTTGGTCTTATGAAGATCTAAAAGCATATAGGGAAGACTTGTTTCAGCATGAAATGCCATTGAAACTAGATGCTAAGCCATTCAGACAAAAGAAAAGACCCATAAATCCAACATTGGAGCCTAAGATACAAGAGGAGTTGGCAAAGCTCAGAGATGGAGGAATCATTAAACAAATTAGGCATTCAATGTGGGTATCAAATTTGGCTCCTATGAGAAAGAAGAATGGAGATATTAGGCTATGTGTAGATTTTAGAAATCTCAACATAGCATCCCTCAAAAATAATTATCCTTTACCCAATATGGAGGTTATATTGCATAAAGTAATAGGGTGTGAATTGTTGTCTATGATGGATGGGTTTTCAGGGTATAACTAGGTTATGGTCAAGGAATCTGAGGAATATTAGACAAAATTTACAACTCCTTGGGGAACATATGTATATATGAGAATTCCATTTGGTCTCACTAATGTAGGGGAAAATTTTGAAAGAGCTATGGATGTGGCATTTGCAGATTTGATCAGTGTTATCATGGTGGTGTATCAGGATGACCTCACTGCTTACTCAAAGAAGGTTGAAGATCATGTTCATCATCTAGAAAAGGTATTTATAAAATCCCTTGAATATGGTATTAGCTTAAACCCTAAGAAGTGTAATTTTGTAGTTACAGAGGGTAAACTTTGAGACATATTGTTTCAAAGGAAGGGGTTAGGATAGACCCTGAAAGGGTTGAGGCCATTGATAAAATTCATGTCCCTAAAAATGTTAAGGAAATACAATCATTCTTTGGACAGATAAATTTTGTTAGGAAATTTGTTTCTAACTTTGTCGAGATTATTAAACCCATAGCAAAATTGTTGAGGAAAGGATAGAAAATAGAATGCACTGCAGAGGATTTGGATGATTTTGTATCTATTAAAAGAGCCATCAAGGAAGCTCCTGTCCTTAAGTCTTTGGATTTTGCAAAGCCTTTCCAAATATTTTCATTTGCCTCAATGCACACAACTGTTGTTGTTATGCTACAAAATAATGAGGATGGTCATGAATAGCCTGTGTCTTTCTTTAGTAAATCATTGCAAGGGTCTGAACTAAAGTATGATATAATGGAAAAATAGGCATTTGCATTGGTGAAAGTTGTAAAAGCTTCTAGGCCATATCTTGTTGGAGCAAAGGTGGTTGCTTATGTTCCTCATGCAGCTGTCAAGGATATTCTGACACAATATGAAGTAACAGGAAAAAGGTGCAAATGGATTAACAAAATCCAAGAGTTTGACATGGAGATACAAATTACTAAAATGGTAAGAGGTCAGGGCTTGGCTAAGTTAATGATAGAGGCGAACATTGAAATGAATCAAATTTGCAATGTAGAAGAATAAAATGTAGTTGCAAGCATTGAACATACTACATGGTATGCAGATATCATGCATTATCTAAAATACATGAAGTGTCTAGAGGAAATGAATGATAGCCAGAAAAGAACATTGAAGTTGCAGGCATCTAAGTATGTTTTCATGGATGGAGATCTGTTTTGGAAGAACATGGATGGTATACTATTGTTATGTCTGGATGAATTTCAAGCTAAACATGTTTTGAGTGAAATACACGAAGGGGTTTGTGGAGGACATTACTTAGCAAAAAAAATTGCTCATAAAATTCTTTGGGTAGGGTATTACTAGCCAAAGGTCTTTAATGACTCTTTTACATATGATAGAAAATGTGAAGCTTGCTAAAAATTTTGTGGAAAGTTGAAGTATCAGGGAGCTCTGCCACTTCGACCCTTGCAGGCTGATGTCACTTTTCATCAATGGGGAATTGATTTCATTGGAAAAATACAAGAAAAATCAAGTGGTGGACATAGGTGGATACTAGTGGCCACTGATTATTTTACCAAATGGGTAGAGGTGATCCCAACTAAATAGGCTACAAGTAAGGTAGTGACACAGTTCCTAATGGATAATATCATTACCAGATTTGGTACACCAATGAGGTTGATCACTGACAATGGGATGTGTTTCAGATTAGATGAATTCAAAGGCTTCTATAGCACATATGGTATTGTCATTTCTTATGTAGCCCCTTATCATCCATAGGCTAATGGACAAGCATAATCTAGTAATAAGAATCTTCTGAAGATTATAAGAAGGATGCTAGGTCATAACAAGAAGGCTTGCAATTCGAAATTAAGACTCGCTATATGGGCTGATAGAATTATGGTGAAGAAGGCAATTGGGAAGTCACCTTTTGAGTTAGTGTATGGAATACAAGCTAGGATGCCTTTGCAGAAATTTTTAGCAGTCTACAAGTTTGTCCCTCAGGAAGATTTGGATATTCCTGAACCCATGGAGGAAAGAATGGAGTAGCTAGCTGAATTGGATGAAATAAGGAGGGTTGCTTAAAATCAAAACATAAAGTTGCAGACATAGATGAAATATCTATTTGGAAAAAAGGTAAAGGATACGAAATTTGGAGAAAGTGATCTAGTACTGATGTGGAATGCAAGGTGCTAGGAGAATGGAAAACATGAGAAGTTTGAAGCCTTGTTGCTAGGTCCTTTTGTGGTGGTTGGAAAGAAAGGCGAAGACTCATACTATCTGTAGAATATGGCTGGTGAAGATCGAGAATTGCCTGTACATGGGAAATTTTGTGAAACATGTTTTTCTCTTTAGTAACACAAAGGATTAAGGGTTGCCAGTGCATGGAAAACTCTTGATGATCCTTTCTAAAATTCTTTTCCATGCATAGTAGTTTAGGAAATAAGAGGAACAAGACTTGCAAGTACACAGACAATCTTGATTTTCCTTCTTTCAAAATAATTTTCCATGTAAAGTAGTGTAGGGTCTCATTCATTTCCATTGCCATCTATTCCATCATGCTCACATGTTCCATCACCTTGAGTTTAGTCTACTCACCCAAAAATATGGATCCTTGTAATGATCTTACTATCATTCATCCCCAGACAAAGCCACTATTAGAATTGTGAAATTTTGAAAATTTTATAGTCAATTGCATTCATGAGTTTCCAAAATGAGTCCTCATTATAAGTATAAGATCCCTTCCTTGTGTTTCCTTGCTTTTATTCTGTCATGAATCCATTTGAATCCATCTAGTCTATGGGATTTCATTATATTATCCATATTGGCATGACAGAGTGAATCTCCCCAACCTATGTATTTTTCACTAATACTTGTTGTAGGTTATTCACAAAACATATCTTTTTTTTTAGCGGTAGAAAAGACACATATCGGCATAAGAATCATATTCGGGTAAAGTTCATAGCAAAATATTAATGTCTTGTCGAAAGGCATATGAAAAGCTCTATCGAAAAAGGATTGAGGTATCGATGTAATGTCATGGCGAGCTTAGCATGTTTTACTGAATAACACATTGAGGGGTCATTTTCGCCAGACTAATGGCTATCAGCATGAAGTCATAACGAATACATTATGTCTCGCCGACCGACACATGTGAAAGTATTTCGGCCAAGCTAAAGGTATTCGGGATGAGGTCTTGGTGAGTTTGAATTGTCTTGCCAACAGGAGATAGGGATATGTGTATCAGTAAGACTAAAGTGTATCAGAGTAATGTCTTGATGAAGGTGTTGGGTCTTGCTAAGAGGGTGTAAAGGGGTTTCATCGAAAGGCTATCGGGGAGAAGCTATGGAGTCTTGTCGATTAGAGATATGCATCGTCAGGAGAAGAAGTCTTTGGCATAAGTTTTGTCGAGGTTTGAAAGTTATACTAATAGAGTATTTCAGGGTGAGTCTCATAGACTGGAGCAATCTGAAGGAATGGGTTTGACGAGACATTTGGTATCGGTATGAGTCTTTTTGAAGATTCACAGTATTGCTGATGGATTTATTTCATCAGTAAGATTTATTTTTTCGGTGAGAAACTTAGTGGTCATGCCAAAGTGTGTTTTCATCGACGAAGGGGTGATTTTGTCTTAGTGACTAGAGGATGAATTGAAGAATGCATATTAGTATGACACAATGAAGTCTATGTAACATCTCCTCGACTCGGAATTGTGACAGTGACATGAAAGACAGAAGTGATAGTCATCAATTTGATTCCAAGTATCGATATGACTACATAATGTTCTGGAAAAAGGTGTAATAAACGTTGCAAGAGGACTTCTCCCCAAATTTGGAAATCTCTCACTGACAGGACATTTGATGTGACAGTGCCAGTTTCAAACGAACCTTCATTCATGCTTCATTAATGGTGCGATGGGATATAACAATGAAGGTTTAATCAATTCTTCAGTACTGAATTGATTGCAGAAGAACTAGCAAGGTGAATAGAGAACCAAGATATTTTTTAGTTTAAGGAGCTCGAGTAGAATACTATAAGTAAGTTCATCTTAAGCTTTCCACATTTTGATTTTTTGATTTTGAAGAATGGAGTCTACTATTTCTAGAAAAGCTAAAAGTAGAAAACTTGGTGAGAGTAGTCGGTCAAAAGGAAAGAAACAAAAACTTGATACAAAATAGAAGGGCACTGAACGGAGGTTAAATCAAGACCTTATTGATCAACTACCCAGAAGGTTTTCACAACTTACGGAAGAAGTTGATAAATTGGGTGATAAATGCAAGTTCATAGGTGATGTTTGGACTGCTATAAGAGTGTATGAACTATTCAATTTTCACTATCATAGGAGAAATTGTTTTGAACCAGTCTATAATCAATGGAAGTTGAATGTAGGGAAACTGGTGTGCCTTAAAGTATTCATGAATGTAGAATTAGTAAAACTACTAGCTGATCATTATGACCCAAAACATAAAGCTATATGTGACCCATCTGGAAAACCACAAATATATGTGTCAAAAGAAGCAATAGGTGAGGTTTTCAAATTGGAAGGGTTTTGCAATGAGGAAATCAGTTGTGAGGAGTTGGAGAAGGAATTCTCAAGAATGGATACAATTTACAAGGGTTGGAGGTTACCAATTCATAGGGTTAAACAGGGTAACAAGCCAGAACCTCTGCAGGATAGTGAGCGCCCTGCTTATCATGTGGATTTGTTTGAGCCCTATATGAAGTACACATATTTCTCAGTGTGTCAGGTGTTGGGAATGGATGCCCCCAAATTCATGTCAATTGTGCCAATGATTATCACAATAGATATCCAGTATCACAATTCTAGACCATTTGACTATGCCTCATACATTTCTAGGGGGCTTGATTCAAGATTGATGGCTATCAAGGGTGGATCATCTATTGTTCATCTCAAACACTATTCATTGTTGATGCACTTGGTGCTATATTTTGGACAGGAGTTAGGAGTATGACCTCTAGAGATGAAAATTTCTCAAATTGGTAAGGAGGGTGAAGCATTGCCTATTTAGTTGTGGACTACTATTTGGGATAGCAGGTTTGTTGGTTTTAGTTTCATTCATTTTGAGGAACATTTTGTAAAACATTGTTTAAGTTATTTCAATATCCTTGTAATTATTCATTGCCTGATGAGATTAAAAGATTCCTTCAGCCAAAAGACTTCAATGGGCCAATTGACCATAACTGGGGAGACTAGTATTGTTTGGAGGGAGCTACAATGATCAGAGTATATGGATTTGATGATGCCCCTTTTATTCTACCAAGGACAGTTCCAAATAGAGTTGCATATTTGGAAATTGTCAGACAGATGGATTACTGCAGTGTGATGCATTTCAGCTCTTTTGGGAAGCAAGCTTTTATGCCTAGTACATTATGTTTTGGTGATTTCACTATGATGGCCAAGGAAGGATACAATTCAATCCTGGATAGACTGTTGCATTATAATATGAAGAGAGGACCACCCAGGAAGAGTTTTGACCCAGAGGGATATATAAATTTTGCCAAGATGAAGATAAACTTTGGAGGGTATCAACATTTACCCTATCCTTTTGATGATATGATCAGAATTTAGATGAAGATGAAGCTGAAATGGTGGTTGAAAGATATAACCAGGGGTTGTAGGATATCGAGCTATTATCTTCTGGAGATGAGGAAACACCAAAGGATAATGTGCCACAAGGCAGACCAGAAAAGGTATCCAGGTTGAGGACTCGACAATATGTTTGCCCAGTTAGAAAACATAGTATTGAAAGTGGTGATTTTGATGCAAGGCACATGGAATTCAGATCATTTGTCTCTGATGATGAGTTTATAAATTCCACAGAGTTCAAGGAATTCTTGTACAAGCAGAAGGGGAAGGAAATAAGAGAAAATGTTGATGATGTTACTTCAGGGAACGAAGAGCAATTATTGGGTGAATTGAGAAAGTGTGTGGATGATGAAATGACAAATATGACTCTTGAAAAAGGGAAGAAAATGTTGGACAATGCTGGTGTCATGATCTTTTCTGGCCTTGACTTGAACTCTGCATTGTTTTTTGATAGTTTCTTGAAGGACAATAATGCTACACACAAGCTTGACAAGGAAAAGGTAACAGAGGTGTATGCAAGTTCTAACTATAATACTGATGAAGGATCATTGATGATATGGGCTTTGTACCCACCCCATAGGAAATTAGTGGTAATTGACATAGAGAAGGCATTTGGCCATGTCATGACCCTAAAATTTGGAGAGGTTGATCTTGTAGCTACTGCTGAAATTGGTGTTATTATTGTAACATTGAATAAAGCACAGGTTCAAATGCTGATCAAAGAAAGGAAAATGTATAAGGAAAATAATGAAAGAATGTTGAGAGAGGATGAGAGACTGAAATATTTGGTTTGCATTTCAATGGGGCCAACCAAAATGCTCACTCAAGGAGAAAGCTCTCAAGAAAAAGATCATTGAATAGGATCAAGTGCTTATTCTTAGGGAAAGCATGATGCAATTGTAACAATTGTCAAGAAGAGGCAAGATCATTTGACACCTTGGTTGAATAAATTATGGGGAAAATACTCTCATACTCTTGCTACATTGAAAGAACATACAAGGATGGATGAATGAATTATGGAGAAGTTTCATGAAATAGCCTAAAGTGATGTTTCTAACAATGCAACCCTTGAATCTGCAAATCATATTATTAATCATCATCAAAAAATTTATGTTGAGATATAAGGGGATGAACATGGGTTGTTAGAAGCTACCAGGAAAACTATGATCACATTCTTTGATGACAAAGGGGAATTGAAAGAAGCCACTAGATGGAAAAAATGAATGTGAGTTAATACTGAATGAAGTCATGAAGATAGCTTCTACAAAGGAAACAACATTGGAGGAAGTGAGTGAGCAGAATGAGGAAATGATCAAGATGGAGATCATGATCCAGAATGTTGTTGGAGATGCAAACACATATGAGCGTTGGGATTATTTAGATCATCTTGCTAAAACTCACTTGTGGATAAATTATTTTCTATCTTTTTGTTTTATAAATGTGACATTTCAATTTCTGAAAGGATATGGCCTTTCGTATTCTCAGTGTATAAATATCCATTTTGGAAAAAAAATGGGGGGCACTAAGTAGAATAGGATAGAGGATAGAAGATATATGGTGCAACACAATGTTTCACAGAGCTGAGACTCAGATGTATGTTTTGAAGTCATGGAGATATCAATGAGAATTATCTGATTTGCTGGCGTATTTCTAATGTCAATTGTTTCGTTGTGCCTATTGAAAGAGTTATTTAAGTTGTCTCTAAGATTGATGTTGTCTGGTTATTTAAATTGACATAACAAGTTTATGTTCATTTATCAGTACACATGTGCTATAGTTGTGTGTTTGGTTGATAGGTTCTTTCAAGGAAGGATTAAACCCTTTTAATTAATCATAGTAATCAGGGAAATTCACTTAGATCAGTAAGAAGAACTTAATAATCACAGTCTTGCATATTTATACTAGTTATAAATAAAAATATGTCAAACAATTTGAATGTCCTCTAGAAAGAAGTCACTCATTTAAGCTTTCATCTGACTCCGCATACCCTATAAGGCACTAGTCTCTCTGTTTTCACCATTAAGATTCATTCATTTTTCTTTACATCTGTTAATTGGGCATATTAGGTTTTAGTCTTCAATTTAGTATACATTTTATACAAAATTTCATTCATTTTGTCCACTTCCATATGCCATCGTGGATAAATCATTGCAAGAGAAAAGATCATAAATTAAGCTTGCTTTATCCATTCTAGGTACACCCGCCTAGGTCTAGCAACACCTGAAGAGTATAAGTTTTAATCCATTCAAAGCTTGTTCTGTTACCCTAAAACGTATCAAGAGTTTGGCAGCCTCTTGAGGTATTCTTGCCTACGTTTTTGAGAGCTAACACATCCTAAGAGTGCAAGAGTAGTCTATAAGCCCTACCCAAAAATAAAAAATTCACCAAGTCCAAAATTTATGTTCTCAACACAAAGTAGGACATAGGAGATGAGATATTCAAGCTGCTAGGTTTTCAACAAGTTGTATTTCCATGCACTTACCTAGGGATTCCTTTCTTCATGGGGTCAAACAAGGCATCTTACTAGGCTAAAGTAATAGAAAGGTTAAAGTCAAGGATCCTAGTGTGGAAGGAAAGATGGTCATCTTTGTCAGGAAGAATCCTTTTGGTAAAATCAGCCTTGTCTACAATTCCTAATTACTTTTTGGTCAGTGGTCATCAAAGCTCCATAATCAGTGTTACTAAAAATTGAGAAAATTATTAGATGTTTTATTTGGAAAGGAAACATGGATGAGAAAAATAAGGTGCCTCTAATTTCATTATAAGGAATGTCAAGGGATAAATATTATGGAGTTGGGATTCAGAACTTGTCAAATAGGAATAAAGCATTTGAGGCTAAACTTGTTTTGAAAATGTACACAAAACCAAAGGCCAAATGGTGCCTAATTATGCAAGAAAAGTAGTCAGATAGTTTCAATTCCTCAAGAATATTCACTATTTCTAATCCACTTAAAGGGTCTGAAATGTGGAAAATTTTGATTTCTTATAAAAAAAGTAATCATGGCATACATTGCATGGGCAGTTAATAATGGAGAAATTATGAAATTTTAGAGTGATTCTTGGAATGGTCACCCTCCTTATAGAATAATCTTGATCTGCTACATGCAATGTTGATTTTAGGGGAGGTTTGGGGGGGGATTTCTTAGAATATGTGCATTTTGTGGAGGGTACAATAGTGAAAGTGATTTGGAGAACCGTTTTAGACACCACTTTATCTATGTAGTAGAGAAATTTAACACAAACTTTATTAAATGATTGTGTGGTATATCTATATTCCAAACTAGATAGACTTGTATGGGTCACATCAAAAGATGGCTCATACACAGTTAAGCAAGGTTATAGGGCTCTAAGTCAAAAAAAAGGTCAAACGGTTCCCCAAAGGGCTTATTAATTTTATTGGAATAGGAAAATTTTACCAAAGCCAAGGAGCTTAGCTTGGTTAGTATTAAGGAAGAGAATACTAACTAGTAACTTGCTAACAATCCTAAACATATCAAATCCATTCAAGTTCCCACTATATGAAGAGGTCTTAGAAAATCCAAATCACATAATCTTTCAATGTAATTTTTATCTATAGTGTTGGGTTTATGTTTTGAATAAGTTAAATTTGAGCACCCCACTGCCAAACTCAATATGGGATATGTTTCAAATTTTTCCACTCCTATTTAAATCATTTTTTTTTGCTTTTATATGGCATGTAGATCCTACATTAGTCATATGGAATATATGGTGGGAGCATAACTTGTGCATTTTTAGGAAAATTGCTTCTTTAGTAGATGTTGTAAATGCAAAGATTGAGAAGGCATTAATTGAGGTTGTAAATTCAAGTGTTGAAAAGCATGAAGGCATTAATTCAATATTTACAAGTTGGGATAATTTGATTTTGAGAAATTAGTGTGCCATAGAAAAATGGACCCTTTTCTTGACATGGAATAATTCATGATAAATGGACTAAATGTGGCCTTGATTTAGGTGTTATGAGGCATTTTAGGTGTCCACTCTAGGTCTTGGCCCCTTCTACACTAATAGAATGTGTTTATTGAGGTCTTATAAAGGTGTTGTAAAGTCTTATAAGATACTTTCACACTTTTTCAGACATAATGAACCTATTTCTTCCTAATTCAACATGTCTAATACATCATCACATCATTCTAGAAGGCTTGTAACTTAAATTTAATGGTAAACTAGTTTTTTAATGTATTTTGTGCATTCACATTGGTTCTTGTGCCTTCCTAGGCTGTGTGGACCCTATTTTAGTGTTGTAAAGTGCATTTAATTACACTTTCACATTTATTTATGTGTCCCAAGTCCTATTTAATTTTTACATCATCATTAATATACCTATTTCAATCCATATTGTGCATAGTGAGGCTTTAATTGATCAAATAACCGACAAAGTTGCAATTTAAACTCTATTTCCTAATTCCTAGGAATCTTAAGTGTCAAAATGGCTCATGTTGGACCCATTCACCATGCTTGATAAATGAGTCCAATCCAGGTGGACCCATTCACCATTTGTGGTGAATGAGTCCAATTTGGACCCCATTTTGACTTTTGGGTAGGAATAAAGTGAAATTTAAAGTTTATTTTCACTATATGTCAGCTTCTGACATAGTATGATTGGGTACTAAGGCATACTTGTATATAAATATTTTATTTCAACCTCATTTTACATCCATCAATTCATTACTACAAGATTCATTATTCATTCATCATTTATTCTCTCATTCAAGTCAAGCATCTTAGGATTTCTTCATTAAGAGTCTTCAAAATAACATTCTTAAGCATCCAAGAGTTGATTCTTTGTGTATTTTTGTAGACCAAGAAGATCACTCATCATTTAAATGTAAATTAATCCATTTTTTCATGTTTCATTCATTTTTCTCATCATTTTGGATTAATTTCCTAGAAGGGTTTTGACCAAGGCAAACCCCCATGCCTTAACAATCAATATCTTGTCTTCTTGTATTGTTTTTTGAATATTTAAGTATCTTGGGAGCTTAAGTATCATTGAGGATTGCATTTCAAATTCATTCAAGCTTTATCTTCTTCAATCAAGCCAAATTAGTATGAAAAAGTCATTTAAATACCTAATTTTGATAGTTTTAGATAACCTGGAGGTGCAGATTTAGCTATAAAAAAGCTACAAATTCCATTTTTGACTTTTCATAAAGCCCAAAGTGGACTCATTCTCCATGGGTGACAAATGAGTCCAAATCTAGGGTCAAATTTTAGTTTTCTGCTTTTTTGGATACCCTTTTGTCTGAAACGGGCTCTAGTACAATCATCCAAAACTTGGATTGATTAGCCCAAAGTGGTGAATAAGTCCAACCAAGCCTAAATTTTATTATCAATAGCCTTCTGGATGTATTTTCTAGCCTTCATCAAGATACTATGTTCACACTTTTAGTTTGATTAATTTTTGTTAAGTTTTGCTTTCATTTCTTGTTTATTTATGCATATCACAATGTTTTTTCAAACAATTTGCATTTGAATAGTTTTTCATATTTAATCCATCACTTTTATCAATTATTTTCATCTATAACATTTCATTTAGTCATAATTCCATCATACATATCCTAATTTGAATGAATCCTCTAGGTTTTTGGCCCTAATCTCTCTCCTTTAGGTGAAAAACATTAAAGAGTTAGAGAGACCCTAAGATGCCAAAAATCTATGGTTCAATTGGAAGAATATAATGTTTCCTTTTCTTGGTAGTCTATACAACAATTACTCAAAAAAGGTAGATAGGAGAAAATTTAAATGGAAGGATACTGAAGCAAAATTTTTAAGCTCAATTTTGATGGTGCCTCATGAGGCAATCTAGGGGGATCAATGGTAGCTATAACACTCCAATGTGAAAACCCCAAAGGACAACTAGAAAACTTACAATAAAAGAACAATAATTTTTTTTTGAAAGAGAAATATAACATACAATGAACATGAACATCCAACACCTACATTATAGTTAAACATATACATCATAAACCACATCCTTTGGGGCACATATTACAACATTACTAATGTAAACCTAGAGCAAGATGTTGTTTAACTAACTACAAGAATTCTACTTAACCATTACCTATACTTACTAGATGACATTCAAACATCCATATTATAACATACATAAAACTATCTATCACATCTATGGACACAATTATACACATTTCCACACATACAACACCATTAAGAATTGCACACTGTGAAATGAAAACTCATAATAGTGTTGAGCATCAATATACATTTCAAGCATGATTAGCATCCATCAAAGATCAAAAATTAAGGTCAAAGATTACATTCATTACAATAATAATAAAATTTACATCATACAAGAGTGATAGTAATACAAAAGTGTTCCCTAGAATGAATGGGAACAATACAATAAGATAGCATAATACAACTGAAAAGGTGAATACTAAGTAACAAGACCGACTTTGACTTGGGTACAATTCTGGAGACGCTGCAAGTGGAATTTTTTTGCATATCTTCAACTTTGGCTAGGGACCCAATGGGGTACATAGCACGTTCCACCCAACCATGTGGAATCGAAATTCCACCCCCCATGCTAGGAGTTGACAAGAAATATCCCCATTCCTCAACCCAAACAGTCATATGAACCCAAAAGCAACCATACTCCACAACAAGGATAACCACGACATAAAGTAACAACCCATAAAATTACCATCACATAGCCAAAAAGAAATAATGAAAAGTCCAACATAACCAAATGGCAAAATTATAGCTCAATACTAAATAATCATAAGAGGTGCCAACAACAATAGGATCCAAGCCTTCAAATAAAATTGCAATATCAACCAACAATAATTATCAAGGGAACCTTTCATTAACACCAATCAAGTTTCCATGAGACATGTATGCAACACTAAAAGATAGAAATTGGAGGCTTCAACAAAAATCACCAAGAACCAATTGCCTCAACAACATCAACAATTCAACCAACACTCCCAAAGGCTACCAAACAAAGGAAGGTAAATGAGTATTGTAGGAGAGTGTCATTGCATGGCCTTACATGGATTTTCCAGGCAACCTATCATAAGGTACTACCTCCATCTATGGTTATACAGGCTACCTATCTCAAGGAAACCGCTCCATAGGGTGACTCATGCGGAACCACTTACCTTTCGTTAGGACAAGGCAGTGATCTTACCAACCAGGTCTTCTCATCCCACCCTTAGTCTGTGAAAGCACTAACGGTATGGGTGAGGCTCACAATTAATCTTGTTTAGTGTTTATCTACCCAACCTACTAGTTAATTAATTACATTATAACTTGATTAAGAAACTCTTCCACGGGTTATCCAAATAGCCCCTTTGTGTGCTGGCCCCCATGAAGAGCCTCTCCCTATGACACCAAAACTAAATAAAAGCAAGGGGTTTACCTCATCTCACATAAACAAAATCAACATATACATAACTCACAACATGTGAGGCAAGAACCATCTCACAAAACCATTCCATATTAGTGAAACAAGAACAAGGGAGGTGCCACCCACTAAACTCAAAATCAGAAATAGGATCAATGAATCACAAAGGTCCAACCATGAAAAAATAAATATAATTCAAGTTTTCTCCAATGCCTCTAGAAGCCTAAAAATATCAAAAATCCACAAACTCCCACAATAGGGTAATTCAAACTCTTGGGTTCCCAACCATCTCAAAAGTGACTGCAAGAAGGTTATTGCAAAAAGTATCCTCCATCAAAATTAACACAAAAGGAAGATTCACATCATGAGACCACATAATTATTATATAAGTTTCGTAATCATAAATCGAAAGGAGAAGAATGAAAGTGGCATCATCATAAAGAGATCTTTAGATTGAACCAAGGAAACCATAATCAGTTTTGACACAAATTCAACTGGGCATCCAAGAGAGACCTCTATTTCTCCTCTTAAGATACCCTTACAGTATGGCAACTAATCACCCTTATCAAAAACAACAATTATGACAATGACCGCAATCAACGATACAAAATCTCAATTCAAAGATCAATCTAGTCAATCAAGATAACCATCAAAATTTACCTTTAAATATATGATAACACTCATAATCATAAAGACTAATAGATGCTCGATATACATTTTATTCATTAATTCACTACAAAGACATTTTAACTCACAATAATAAATCATAAGAAACTTTCAATTAATCAAATTCAAGACTAAATCCTTATCCTCTCTTAATATACACATGATGGACCATCAAGGTGATTATATCCATCCAAGGAACTATTTGTTAGCAAGATAAAAACAATACTTTCATTTGAACAATGACCAATAAAACCATTAGTCATCCAAATAGTCAAAGGCATCAATATCAAGATCAAACATTAAACATGACACAAAAATTACTCTAAAACTACATCCAAGAGGAACACTAGGCTATCTCACAAACCTCGTTCTCATATGAAAACAATTTTGGAATAAGACAATTACCATAGTTTCACTTATAAAAGCAAAAAACATTGAATATGCAAATGTATGATAAGCACTATTTTAAAACACACATTACATTTATCAATTCTAAGAATTCCTTCCTGAAACGAATCAATACCTTCTTACCTTAAGCTAACAAAAATGATTTATCTAATTAAATAGTGCTTTACTCTTTTCAAATACCTAAATGAAACTAACACAACCACTATCATATCCAAACCTCAACACAACCCTATTTACACATTTAACTAGTAAATATGGAACAATCACATAAATATTATTAATACACGAATGCATGCATATAAGGATATATATATATATAAATGTCTTTTACTTATTATATCCAAATTACTTACTTGTACTCATATAAATAATTATCATGTTATAATTAAATAACCTTTTAGTTAATGTTATAACATTGTTAATGAGATTATTGTACAAGCACATCTAAACATGAATGACTTTATTTGTTACACATATTAGAATTACTATTTAAATTAATAATACCCTTCATAATAAATTATCACTATTTTTTTTAATCTAATTGTTTTATTTCTTTTTTTGGTTTACATATATGTATATTTTTAAATTATTCATATCTAATAAACACATCTATTTATATAGATATTCCATTTATTTTCTTTAAAGAGAAATATCCCATTTAAAATATAAAAATGCCTTCTAATTTATTTTATCTTTATTTATCTTAGTGTTTTTGCCCATAGCAAAGAAAAGGTAGTTTCTTTATTAAAAGAAACTTAAGGGAACTATATATTTATTTTTTCTAAAAATACATAAAGACTTCATAATGAAATAAATGTGGAGCCTCCTACTTACTCCATTAAAGGTACTTTTCATAAAAGTTATGGTAAATGGGGCATACTCATGTTTTTTTTTTAATGGTCCTAATGAAAGTATGGACACGGGTGGAAATAGCGGGTCTTCCTATTATTTTATGTAAGTATGCCCTCTTTACAAGGATTGCCTACGCAGATTTCCACATGAAAACATAGCTAAATGGTTTAGTAATTAAGGGAACCGTGAGAATATTTCCTCACAAGGTAGAAGCAACTGCTATGGTAGACATATATAAAAATTATAGAGGCATAACAAGGCACGGGATTTGCTGACAGAACGCCTCAAAAGAAAGTGATAGAACACAATAAATTTTCTGGACTTAAAAACTTCCAAGCAAATGAAACGACGTGCGTAAAGGCAAAATTTCACAGATTCAAGGCATTTATTTAATGCTGTTATATACAGCTGCCGTGAAGGGAAAAATATGCCATAATGCTAAAACCTCAATGTGATCATTGTCAGGATCTAGAAATTCCCAACTTATCGTGAGAATCTGATTATTATTTCATATTGGTTTTTCTAGGATGCAGCTCACCAAAAAGTAGAAGTGAGAGGTCAATATCATGGAGGAAGAGTTTCATTTCCCAGATCAAGAATATATTTACGTGGACAAGGAAACAAGGCTTAAAATTAGGCATTGGAATTATATTGATGAATAAAATGGGAGAAACTTGTGAAATCCAATCTCAGCAGAAATTTATTTATTTATTTACATTTTTAGAATGGGAGAAACTTCAAAAAAAAAAAAAAAACAATCTCTCTACATCTGCAGCTTCTTTTCTATTCGCAGAAAATGATCAGAAATTTTCAGAATATCAGGGATTTAGTGCTACAAGATTCTTGAGCTCTTGAAGACATAATGCAGCACTTTACAGTATAAAATGAAAGTCATGGAAGCCAAAGCGACACTTAAGAATGAAAATAGAACCCCTAAATCTATCACAGCAACTTGGGGATTTAAATCTACTTGTGTAATTCGAATTCTGAAACACCTAATTCCAGCTACAACACATTGATATAAAAGGAAGCAGCGAAATTTCATTGAATTCAATTGTAAAGTAACAGAGAACCCAAGTGACCTACGGCATCAAATAAAACAGCTTTCAGCCTATGCTGGCGCGGGATCATCTATGAATATAGGCCGGGCATTTCCAGCAACACTGCTTTTTAGTTGGATCCTAAAATGCTGGGACTTATGTTCTTGCAAAAGCAGACAGGCGTGAGTAATGCGGGAGCACAGACAAGGCACGCAAATTGCAGAAGTTTAGAAAAGGCACGTGAACCGATTTGATAAAATGCCTCAAGAAACGTGATCTTTGAGAATGCAACGATTGCAGGGGACGCAAAATGGGTTTGATGAAAAAAAGGCTCAAGAAACTTTCAAGCTAATTCCTCTGGGAGGTGTAACACCACTCCACAACCGGGGATAGCGTCCTCCCTGCTGCGCCAATATGGGAGCTTTGGTATAGGCCGCAGGCCTCCATTTAGGCATGCGTGCAAACTGTGGAAGCAAAACAAACCACACAAACCATTCGGCAAAATGCCTTAAAGAAATTGAATCTCCTGAAACGCCCTCAAAGCAAGGGTATGCCCAAAATAAACTAAACCACAGGGGTTCACTTACGAAGGGTCCTCATTCAGGTGGATAAATTTGAAATCCCTCTTTCCGAGCAGCAAGGTTGAAGACCATTGGGAATTTAACCCTGGCTGATTTATCACACGAGTAGGTGAAATCTACAGGTCGTGGTGCACATTCTCAGATGCCGAGATTTGAACTAAATGTAGATTACCACTGGAGCCAATAACATCATAATTTATAAATGTACATTCGATGCCAAACACATGTACACTAATTGATTTGAGAATCTGGAAACAGTGAGTTGGAAAATGGTACAATGCAAGCAAACAGGAGGATGAGAAAGGAACAAAACCAATTGCAGAAAAACCCAGCACGAATAATTTCAAACGTAGTCCTTTATATTGTTTTCTTTTAAACCATACCCAATTGTTACAGGACTGATTTTATTCCATTATATGATGCACAGAATTTGCCATTATCTCTAAATGATTATTGCGATGAATACAACTAAAATCAATCGTTGGGAGTCAAGAAATTCATTATCTAATTCCTTTGACATGGACATAATATGATTGCTTATAGCACAACTTCAGATACTATTCCAAGTTGCATGGCAACAGATAAATAAACAACTTACCTATTCAAGAATCTGAGTTGGATCAATCCAAATGCTTTTTCAGGCCCAGACATCGAATAACCAACATTGATTATCGAATAGCTTCTTGAATTCTTCCAAAGCTCTGGATATTATTCTTACATCAACAACAAAGGAAAACGCTTTTGCAGTTTGCACGAGCTCTTCTCTGCCCTTCCTCCCCATTCCGCCCTCCTTCAAAATTAATAAAATTAGCACTTTTAAGCCAAAAGAAATTGGCACGTAACAAGCCAGGTTTCACAAAAGAAACCACTCCATGCCACGCCTCAAATGCATGCGTTTAGATGCTTTGGTGAAGGCACGTGGGGAAGGACTTCCTTCCATCCCATTTTAAATCTTATTTTATTTCTTTACACACAGTTTGTTTTATTTTTTATTTTTTTTTAATTTTTAATGATAATCTTAATTGTATTTCTTTACTATAAGATTGTTAACATTAAATATAATAATGTTGTTAATATTATTTCTTAAAAGAATAGTGTCAAGCTTTGAGGAATAGGAATATCCAATATATTTAAAATTTATCACTATTAATAGTTACATTAATATTCTTTTTATATTTTATTTAACTATTCTTCGTTTAATAAACAATAATAATTGAATCATTATAACATAACTAATTAATTCAATAATTAGTTAACAACATTATTTAATATTCTAATTTAATAATTAAATAATCAACAATGTTCACTAACAATTGATAATTTAATTAAATCACATATTACTTGCGAACTTCGAACACTAACAGATGGTTTCACGATATTTAAAACTCAACACACACTTAGTACAACTATATCATTGAATTAAACAACATTAAATGACAAAATCAACATGACCTTTCAAGACGGAAATAAATGGCTTACTTACACGTCATGAAGGGATAAAAGTGGAGGGGCACTACATCAGGACTATGTTTAAGTGATTCAGCTCGAAGGATAATAGCAGTCATCTCTTATTGGCTACCAAAGGGGGCTAATAAACTTGGAAAGGTAAAAGTAGTTTTGCTAGGGTTGGAGATAGCTCTAAAGCTTGGAATTAAAAAACTAAACATTGAAGGAGTCTCTTCATTGATTTTTAGTGCTTGAAAAGAATGAAGAATTCATAATTGGAACATAGGATAATTTATTCAAAAATTTTGGTATCTACTAGATAAGCTTCAAAGTTTCCAAATATCCCATATCTACTATGAAGGAAATAAATTAGCAAATTGTTGCGCAAACATGAGATGCAATAATTAGGAGATATACCTAGTCCAAGATACAAATCAAATCAAAGAATATCCTCAACTAGTGGAAATCACAAATAAAGATTCTCTTGAACTAGAATTGCTTCAAACCAATAAAGGATGTAATATTTCATTTTAGACTATAAGTATAATTCTCAAATGTGAGGGATAGCGAAACATTTCCAATATTTTTTCAAATGATCAATATGGAGTGCAAATGGGGATATGGAATTGAAGGAATATTAGAAAACATGAAATTAGATATCCTCTAGAACATGCGAGAAGTACTAGATCAATTTTTTTTATATCAAGCAAAAAATGTAACCACTCGTCAATCATGATTTTATTCTAACACTATTTTGTGTGAATGTAGGATGCTTTCACTAAATGCACTTAAGTCATTATTAATCAACACGATTTTAAAATTAGGTGGCAACTATAGGCTTAAGGTGAAGGTGAGGCATTAAGTCAACATGAAAAGAGTATCCAGATCCTTCCTTTCAAGCAAGATTTGGATAGTGCCTCATCTCTCATTTTTCATCATTTTCGAGATTGGTTTGGGAAGTCGAAATTATGAGTGTTTCCTTTAAATTGGTATTTAGCAAGGGAAAAAATACATTAAAAAAGGGTTTGTATGGTGTTGAAATTCTTCATAATAGCACATTTGGGGTGAAGGAATTTCTATATTTGACTACTACATTTAGGTTTGGAAGTTTGTAGCATCTTCTTTAGGTTTCCAATGACAGGCAGTAGGAATTATTTCACACTCAACATTTGAAGGATGGAAACTAGTGGTTGTTACTTGGAACTTGAAAACAACATGGATTATCAACCACACATCTATAGAGTATCTATTGAATTTTGGCCATAGGAGATATCCTTTTCAAGGTGTATTGAAAAAGAGCACTTGCAACAAGCTTTCAAGGTAAACTACCCATTAATTCTAAATTGCATCAATTTTGTGATTGGTAAGGAATTTTTGCATATTGAGTCTCAACATATCATTTTTCCCACAAATCCTTTTGAAATTTTCCTCTCCAACATCATGGATCTATTGAAAAATTTCAATTCTCTTTAGTTTGTTGCATGTAAAGTAGTCAATGTTGTTTATTTGCAAGATAGTAATTTGTTAAAAATTCTTTAGGCTTAAGAGTTCACTCAAGGAGAAGGGTTTGTGGGTGGCTTATTCTTGAGGCATTATCTCCTTAAAAAATAGAGATGTGTGGATGTGTTTGAAGCTATGAAATTGTCTCTACTCAAAGGATCCTTGATCTATTTGTACATGGATTTGAACATGCATCACTTTAAGTTTTCCAAGGAGGAAATTGATAAATTTAAGAATAAATATCATGCTATTTCCTTGATCATGTCACATGATTTCCCTCAAGGTCTACAAGTGAGTATTCCACCACTATTTTGCCATGCAAATAGGGAAAATCATCATGTTCCTAATGTTAATATAACAGTAAACTCTCAAGCTCAAGGAGAAAGTCAAGTGCATCTGGTATCTCATGAGAGACAGGGTGAAAACTCAATGAAATGTCCAAAGGGTGGCTAAATTATAATTTCTTTGTTAATTTTGAGCATATTGCGAATATACCAATATATTGAAGTGCAATTTAGGATGGCAAGGTTTGAAATATTTGGAATATGGGTAGAAGTAATCTTGTATAAGGGATAAATCAACTTTTTGTAAGTATTTTGGACAGCTAGATAGAAAATTTTCTTTTATATTTATTCAGCTATAAAGTTGATATACTTGACATCCTTAGAAACTATGTAAGTATCTATTGAAGCATGGATTGTTGGTACTCTAATGGGTCTCCGACACTTTCAAGGTGTTTCACTTAAAAGGAGAGAGATTAGGGCTAAGAATCACAAGGGTTCATTCAAATTGTGTAATGTGTGATGTGATGTATGCTAAACAAACTAAACTAAATGAGTTAAAAGCTAACTTTTATGAAATTATGGAAAACACAATGTGTTATTTAAATATGAACAAAATAAATAAAATCTACAAATCATAAAGAAATGAATGATATCAGAGTGTACCTAGGAGTGAATTGAGGTTGTTGAAATTTTTGGCATGTAGATTTGAGATTACAAAAATTTGACTGATGGACTCATTCACCATGGAGGGAAAATTAGTCCAATGTTAAGTGAAAAACTGTCAGGAAGTGATTTATATCTATAAGGATCCTAGATCTGACAAAATTTGAAATTTTATGTCAAGGTGGACTCATTCACCAAGGGTGGAAAATCAATCCAATCCTAAATTTGTGGAGATACAGTTAGCAACTCTACAACATTAGATTTGTGAGATATGGAATGTCAGGTTGCCAAGGTCAAATTTTGTAGAACATGGATAGAAATTACTTAGAAGAAGAGAAATTATGGTGTAATTTCTTGAAGAGCTCAATTGAATTGATTCCACTTTTCAACATTTTTAAAACCTATCAAATCTACAAAATATTACAAGCAAAATGGGGGAAAATGTTGGTGGGTTAGCAAATAGGGGTTTACCTCAATCAAACCCCACTTTAGTACTCAAACCCAATAAAAATATATGAAATGAAAGGGAAAAGATAAATGAATAACATAAAAGTATTAAAAATGACCTTGAAACCCTTGTAGATGTAGATCTGAATCAATGTCAATGGCTGCTCCAAGATGCTGCAATGATTGTTTAATGATCTATTACAAAAAGACTTTACAAAATGTTATGCTTGAATGCTTAATTAATGCTTGAAGATTTTTTATGGATGTAAAATTAACTTTTTGGATGTGTAAATGAGGTGAAATTAGCTTCCTTATACCATGCTTGTGTTGTAGTACCAAGTATACATCATCACAAGCTAACATCAAGTGTAAAAAGTTAATAAATCCATAAAGAAATTTGAATTATTTTGATTTTTGTGTCAAGGTGGACTCATTCACCACCCACTGTGAATGTGTCCCACCTTGAAGGTGATTTCAAGTGTCAATAATTAAATTTCTATTTAAAGTGGTGTGTCAGGGTATCATTCAAATATACACCTAAATAAACCTTATGAGGGTATAAATAGGTCAAAATAGATATAAGAAAGTGTAAATAAGGGGAAAATGCTTAGAAAAGTGTGAATCTTGATAACAAGACTTAACAACACTTTAAAATAGGACTTTTTGATGTGTCAAATGATTATTTTAAAGTGAATTATATTAAATAGAGTCTAGAATAATGTAGAAATGTTTTACAACAATTCACAACACATTCACAAGACTTCAATATTTAATAATTAGCATTAAAATAAGCATGTTCAAGCCATGTTGAAATAAAAGATTAAGAAAAAACATATGGAACATGATGAAACAAGACATAAAAGGCCATGAAAATGACAAGGGGCCATTTTTCTATGACACATCTATTATAACGTATTTATATAACTATAGGCACCTAGCCTTTTGACTTAAAAAAAAACTTGTAGTTCTTACACTGAATTAATTCTTTTACTCTTTGGCTACCTATGTAATCAAATATAATTAAGAATCATCATTTCCATGTAATATTTTGTTAGTGAACAAAATACATTTTATCTTTTCAATGCACACTTCCATACAAACATGCATACTTTAAAAAAAATCCTTCTAGGACCACTATAGTAGAAAATTAGTTATTAATAACATCTAAATTCACTTTGATAACTATGTTAAAGTTGGGTGGTTGGGTGGGATACTTTTTTGTGTTCGTTGTATTGACCCATTTGATTTTTTGTGGCTATTATTTTGGATCTAAACTATTTTTCATGAGGCCTCTTTCTTGATATTTTGTTGTATGGGATCAGGGCCCTTGCCCCTTCTTTTTTATCAAATCCTTAATCAATCTTAAATATCCCTTTGATAGAAACTAAAGATAATTTAGTAGCGTAAATAGTCTTTTGTAAACATCAAGTTCCAATTGAAGACACTATAGTAGTAATAATTTAATAATAATATACTAATGCCTAAGATCCCATACAACAAGATATTAAAAGTTTTTAAATACATAAGTGTCATGATAGTGTTTTATACCTTGATAAAGAATAACTAAAGAAATTTCATCCAATCATGAACTTCTTCTAAATATATTTTTTAGCATTTGATTATGTTATTGAATTTAACCTACAACTTCTTCATAAAATTGAGCAAGTGTGTGTTTAAATTTAAATCCTCCTCAATTAAAACCACTTAAATTAAGTTTGAATCATGGATTCCCAACTAGAAGGATAGAATGAAGTTATCAAAAAAAAAAAATCTACATATTATTGGGACACCCATTTAACCTTATTTAGAAGCTTCCCTTACATACCAATCATCCATGCCTTCCACCATCCTCACCTATTTTTCCACACATTCTTGTTAAGAGAAACATCTTCTTCCATACAATCCATCTCCTTAGGTGATATTTTATCTAATGAATTTAAAATAATGTCTTCATGTTCCTTATTTTATGTTTATAAGACTTAAGAAAGAATTTACTACCATTGATACCCAAAAATATTTTAATCTAATAGGCTACATTCCAATTAAAATTATTATGTGTTACATACTATATATTCTATAGTAGACCATACCACAAAGGTTTTATCATTTTTTAAGGAAAGTTTTCATACATTTTCCACAAGTATAGTAAAACCACTTAATCAATATGATCTTGTGAGCCATATCAATCTTTGATATGTTCTATTTTCTAATAATTTACTTTACTATTCAAGAAAAATATCAAGTGGTGTTTGTGGAACAATATGAAAACAAGGTTTGAAAGATGATATTTTTAAATATGAACTAAACCAATAGAAATAGGTGTTCCACCTTTTGGGACATGGAACTAAGATTAGGACCTATTTCACTCTCAGTTCATTAGGAAACTAAGATCCATCAACCAAGTGACTCAATTGAGGGAAGGACACACAAGAGGGTTTCCTTAGGTGTGATTAAATAAGTGGTCCACCATAAAAATGAAGCTTCAAAGGAGAAATACAAGCTCTAATGCACTAAACCCTACAAACTTGAAAGCCTTAAATCTAATGAAAAAATAGAAATTAGACAAAAAGGAACATGGTAAATTGATGGATTCCAAGCAAGGTCTCCAACTATAAAATTATTCTTTTTAAAGTGTACTAGGACTCATATGCTAGGCTAGGTGATTTAGTCCTACTATAGGAATCTGGGAAAAATCTAGAATATTCTATTACTAATAATGCCCTCCACGCAACCCTAGGGGAAGTTGCAAACTACTAAACAAATGCACAATTTTTTTTTTGTTTAATTACAAATACATGTAAGATTACAACACAAAGCCAACAATCCCCTAAGGTTACGAGACAAGATTAATTAAATCACAAATTAAAACAACATGCATGAAGTGAAACATAACAACATTCACTTAAATAATTAAAGCACATACATTCCATACATGAGATTTTCATTTAAGACCATGAGATCCTTCATGGTTACCAATAACAGAAGTTATACAATTACAATTACATCACTCATTCCTAGAATGAGGTAAATCAATAACATGATTGCTTATTACAATTTCCACCTCGATAACAATGAGGGGTAAAATAAAATACAAGAATAACTAACATAAAAGAACCAAGGTAGCAACTGGATCCCACGAGCTCTCCAACATGAAAGTCTCGTCCACATAAGCAAATGCCAAAAGAACAATGGAGTAAAGTGCACATTCCACCCAACCAAGTGATACCCGAAGGCTCACCCCCCGTGCACAAGGATTTCAGGTCAAGACCAACAACCTCTAAACATAGGCAACATGACTCAACTGAAAAAGATACAAACATTACATCACATGACACAAAGGTTACAATGCTTCCAAATTTTAAGTAAATGATCACATCACGAATACTAATATAATGTTGACTTAGGAGAAGTGTCATCACAATGTCGCATGGGATATCCTGGCAAGTCTTCCTAGGTCCCGACCCCCATCTCGGGATATCCTGGTAACCTCTAACGACTCCCGGCCCCACATGCAAGCCAAAGTGGAAACCGTTATCTTTCGTAGGGACAAGATAACAATTTTTCCATTCTATGCCTTCTCGTCTCATCCCAAGTCTATACAAACACTTGTCTCCATGAGCGAGGAAAAATTAATCTTTTTAAATGTTGGTACCACCTACACTAATCAATTGTTTTAGTTTCCATTGAATTAACTAACTTACATTGAGATCTCTTGGCACCACTTTGTGTGCCGGCCCTCAATGTAAGCCACTTCTCTAAGACAACACGTGCAACTATACCACAACCAAAGGGTACTCAAGTGCAACCTAGGGATAATGAATCCCTAATCACGACATGAAGTCAACATAGCCCGTCCAAGATAATTGGGTACAACACTGGACACAATTACGCACTACCCAAGGCAAACAAGGTTGGTCGACATGACAACAACCCCAAAACATGGAAGACGGTTTTATCTGGAAGACTTGCAAAATCTGACTCAAATCCCAACAAGAATGAACACCCCATGACGAAAGGAAGTTTGCAAACAATATAAGATAATCTACCTTCAAATTTCGTAAATCTAATCATTCATCGCATTAGTGTGCTTAATCAAATTAAAAAAAACTATGTTCTTGCACAATCACATAAGGGTTTGGTTTTTTGTTTGTTTCTTGTTGGCGCAGTAAATGCAATAAATTAAATCAATCTTTCTTTCGCTATACAATGATTTATCAAAACAATTTTTATCTATCATTTGCAAATATCTCATTTATAAATTAAATACTTCTTCTCTTTTTAAGAAAAAAAACAACACATTTAAATATAAGATATATATATATATATATTAAATGACTATGTAATCGAACATGTATATATATGTACTCAATGTATATATATACATATTATCACATATATATTTAAAAATACATATATAATTAATATTTAAATATTAAATATAAATCACTTAACCAATCATTAAAATATAATATAAATATATTATAATATATATATTATATATATATGAAATATCAAATTAACATATATAATATATATATTAAATACATATACCATTCTATTTTAAATTAAATATATATAACAAAAACAAACAGTATAAAATGAATTTTATATTAATATATATATATATTAAATATTAAATATAAAATATAAAATATAATATATATTTTATACTTTATATTTAATATACATATAATAATAAAAGAAACGCGTTTTAAAAAGAAACCGGCGAAGTCAACTAGGGTTAGGGCCCTGCCCTAATAGGGGACGCTGCCCCCATGAATGGGGGGGGCGACCTGTGCAGGCAGCGACGGCGCTGCCTCCATAGACGACCATCGCCATCCATGGGGTGGCCATAGGGTTTATAACCCTTCCCTCTACCACTCACGTCATACACAATGAAAACAGCAATCCGCCATTCGCGGATTTGTGGGAATTTTCAACTAGTAACAAAAAATGAAATTTTTGGGTAAAAACCCAGAATGGAAAAAAGACAAATTTATTTCATTTCGCCGAAATTTTAATAACAATAAATCTCATACAATTAAATATATATATATATAACCATATATATATATATATATATACACACACACACAGTCATATTAAAATGACTGTAAAAATATTTATTTTCAATACCCAGATTGAGCAAATGCTCAATCTGAGAAATAAAATAATTTTCCATTGAAAATTACAAGATTTAACACAACAATTCAATGATTTCACAATACTTGCAAATTTAAATGGAGATTTTTCAAAGCAACCACAAATTTTCATAAGAAAAACATTTGAATCGCCCAAGTTTATTTCAAATTTCCTATTGATAGTTTGAGTATGAATTTTTGAATCTTTTCCTTGTTTCCACAATATGTTGAGAATTCTTTTGCTCAAGTTGAATGGAGATTTTGTCATGGGTTTTCCTCTAATTCAAACTTGAATTCCAAACCAATTTGAACCAATTTAAAAACAAGATTTTCAAATAACAATTTGCACAAGAATTTAAAGAAATTGCACCTTATGTTTTCTCCAAGCTTCCAATTCTTCAATAGAGATTCTTTCTTTTTTTATCAATTTTGCTTCAACAAATTCTTCCAATCCTTTCTTCAAAAAAAAATTTCTCCAAGAATTTCAATTCCCAAGCTTTTTTGTTCTCCCACAAATTACCAAATTCCCATTTTAAAACCAAAACATGAATTTCCTTATGCCATTTCCTTCTCCAAATTGTCAAACCCCTAATTTGAGTTCACCCACCAAAATTTATTGCCAATTTAGATATTTTCATTTTTTAAAATTTAATAAAACAATTCTATTTCCCTTTTCAATTTGCATGATATTTATTTAAAACAAAATTCTATTATGCTTCAAAAAGATAATTGCATTTCCTTTCTTCCACAAAGAAATTGAATTTAACAATTTCATTTAAAATCATTTTTTTTAAAATTTAATTGCAATTTTTTTTTTTATTTGTCTCAATATTTAATGATGCTAACACAATTAATTTTAATTTAATTAATCAATAAATAAATCTAATCCATGATTAGATTAATTTATTGATTGAATTAAATTAACTAATTAATTAATAAGCACTCCTTTATGTATTTTGACAATAAAATTAAATAAAACAAACACCATTTACCTTGCTAATTTAAATACGCAAGCAAGGAGAGAAGAGACGACAAGGAAAATAACTTATCCCAACTAACAACCCAACGACACACTATGGCTAGGGTGATGTCACGACACAGAAAACCTAGCTATTATCTCCCAATCGTTTCCGTTGGACAAGGGACACACTCAGACTTGTGGAACTAGGTGAAGTCGATGTCCTGCACCTGCATCCTGCACACGATACGAGTGTCGAAACATGCATATATATATATATATATATATATATATATATGAACACACCGTGAAGAGGAAATCGCAGAATCACATGGCACTCGCATGCGAGTGATGTGATCCCATCCCCTTCACCAATACAATATCGCTAATTGACGCATCTAATCATCAATGATATAGTCAAAGCATAAACATCAATAATTCACATAAATGCTAATTTAATCCATAACATGAAATAATAAAACATTTGATTAAAGCACCATCACATCAAAACATAATGTTTTCATCGCTTTAACAATTAGCGGTCAAGTAATCAAGTTTATAACCATCGTGCTAACAAAGCAAAACATACAATATGAACACTGTTTGATCAAAAGAAC
Organism: Sequoia sempervirens; assembly: GCA_007258455.2. Taxonomy (NCBI): domain Eukaryota; kingdom Viridiplantae; phylum Streptophyta; class Pinopsida; order Cupressales; family Cupressaceae; genus Sequoia; species Sequoia sempervirens. The sequence goes on from VDFB02036785.1 coordinate 31,452, forward strand.
AAAATGGAGCGGTGTTACAGTCTATGAATGCTAAGTCTAATTGCTGATGTATTACAGTTTGTTGCAAATTTAAATTCGTTGCCCATGGATAAAGTACTGATCTATTAATTTGGTTATATGTGATGTATTTGAGTTGGCCCTGCCTTTCAAAGAACAAATCCATATAGAAAATCATTTACACACCTTAAATTGTTGTAAATTTCATGAGAACCATCCATCCCTTGCTTTAGGTTGTCATTTGTTAAAGAATTAGCCAAATTCTTTAGGATTTTCATCTAATTTGCAATTTATGGGAATGTATCTGTTATTCACAATGTTTGTGGTAATTAGGCACAAGAGTATCATTTAAAACATTGTAAGGATCACCATCCTGGGTCTTGCAAAGCTCAAAGTGAAGAGGGAAAGCCTAGCAAGCTTTCACCTAGTTGTTGGCCAATCCTCACCATTGCTGATCATTGAATTATGAAAAATTCATAGGCAATTGATGAGATTAAGTTTGGTTCTTAAAAAACAACCAACAAGGATCATAACAATTTTTGCATTATTTTGGGCTTGATCTAGGTTGATTTAGAGAAGCACACGAATGATCTTTGAATCCCAAGGCTCCCAATTCAAATTTATACTTTCCCTCCCTTCTGTTAGGTATTATGAATTGACCTAGCACATGTTTAATGCAACATGTTATGTCATGATATTTAAATACATTTGAAATGCACATAATTTCATATCAAATTTACATATATAGGCCACTTGCATGTTTGTGAATGATTTTTATCAAGGTAAGCAAGGATTTTGAAAGATCCTAGACCCTTGTACAAAAAACATAAAAGATAGGCTTAACCACTATAGGACAATAAGAAACCTAAGAGAAACAACGACACAGAAAACCAAGACACTACATAACCTAACAACCTACCAACCCATAGTCAAGGTGGTTTGAAGCCAAATTGTTCCAACGATTTTTGCTTAATCTTAATACAATGATCTAACTACCTTAAAATTATTTTTTTGGAACAAGGGAGATTTGTAAGATCACCGACAAAACCTTTATCCAATCTTGGAACCATTAAAGAGAAATCCATTGCTCTATAGTATATAAGAGCTTGCCCCCCATTTTCATCCTTTTGCATATCCTTAAAGGAAATAGTACATCCTTAGTAGTAGCAAACTTAAGTTCCTTTTTCCTCCAAAAGAGATGGTGTTTCTTGATGCTTGAGCAACTAGCGGTGGCATGGAGTACTTTACAACAACAATGAACAAAAACTAAAGAGCCTTCTAATTCAATCTACTACACCCAAACTCCAAATTTGGAAGATAAAGTGATTTGAGTAGGGAGCATCTTGTTTTTTTCCACAATCACACAAAAATCTATAATAAAAAATAAACACTTCTCGAATTTAGTGACCTTATCAGTAGTAAAGTATTGCCCAAAAGCATTGGCAATGAGCATGAAAACCTCTTCATCCCAAAAATGCAGCGACAACCCTGCCAGTCTAATCCAAGTAGGGAACATGATGGAGTCATTACTCAAAGGGTTAAACCCCGAGGACCAATGTTTTAGACAAAGGCCATTTAACCCCATAAACCAAGGGCTTCCTTGAAGAACTCTAGAGCAATCTTCAGGAAAGGAAAATTAAGATAAGAACATAGAGACAACCTCTAACTAGCGTCTTAGTTTCCAAATCCAAAGCACCCATCTTGTAACAACATCAATGTTGGGATGATTATTTTAGAATCTCCCAACCAATGAGTTTCAAAATTGAGCAATTGATTTAACCATAAGGGAATTAAGGACATAAATTATCTTCCCCTTCTCCATGGCTTAGGCAGGGAAAGAAACCATAGACCTATTCCCTAGCACACTCTTCTCAATAGAAGCCCTTGAGCATTCACCCACGCTAACACTCACTGTAGTCATAGGAGCAATAACATCCTTTGAAACTCCTAGAGCCTAAACAAGAGAAACAATAGGGGAAAATTTCTCCACACCAAGCACAACAAGCACACTCAATAGTAGCCATTGTAACATTCACCCACACTATCACTCATAGTAGTTGTAGGACCAACAACATCCTTTGAAACCCCTAAAGCCCAAACATGACTAGCAACAAGGGATGGAGTCTCCACACCAAGCATAGAATGCACACTCTCCTCAACAATAGCTCTTGGGTATTCACCCATGCTATCACTCACATTAGTCACAAGACCAACAACATCCTCTAAAAACCCTAGAGCCCAAACAGGAGCAACAGGGAATCTGGGGGTAGGAAGTACACCGTTCCCAATAAAGTCTATTGACACACTCACCACAACAACCCCATGGCATTCACCCACACTAGTCACAATGGCCTCAACACTAGCATAACGAATTTGCAAGCAAGGACCTGCAACAATCTTTGAATCACAAACCCCTATCTTACCATGAACCTTAGAAACCTTTGGAGCTCGAATAAGAGCAATAGTAGGGGATGAGGCCTCCACATTGAGCATAGAAAGATAGGGGGAAGAAATAAAAAATCCCTTTGAGGGCATAGTTGAGGTCATTAGGCCTTGAACTAGACACAAAAATAGAAGAAGAGTGCATCAAATAAAGCTTTCTTTGTGCCTCCCTCCACAAATCAAGGAGAGAAACATCCTCCTCATCTAAAACAAAATTGTACCTTTGAGCCTCCAACCATGGTGTCAAAAAAGAATCCATGTCTGTTTGTTAATGAGCAACACCATTCCCCAATCGGCTCACTGTCGTCTTCTTCCCCTTCCCCTTCATTCAAACCAAACCCACTTCCTCCTATGCTCCCTTCACTTTGTCCATCTTTGCACCCACCCCTACATGTGTTGTTGATCACTCACTCCATTTCTAATTTTTTTGGTGTGTTAAACACCAAGGTAAGCAATCTCCATTGCTGACGCAGTAGAGAGCGAACTTGCGAGGTTTGAACCTAGCAATCTCCATTGTTGACACAATAGAGAGCAACCTTGCGAGGTTTGAACCTTGGTTGTTGTCCTTACAGGAAAGATCCACCATTTCACCAAAAGGTCTCCCCATTTGTGCTTTTGATATTTCTTAGTCATTAATTTGGGCCATTGAGTTTTTGACATATGGGAACTCGTTCAACTATCGAGTCGACAAGCTCCTAAATAATGTCTCTAGACACTAGCTTAACAAATTTAGATATCCAAAAGGTGAAGGTGATCGATCATGTAGACACATTTTATCTATTCATTCTTGTGTGACAAACCAATTTTTTGTGTTAGAATGAGTTTACAACAATCAAGCTCTTGAGACTTGGGATCAATCTGAGTCATTTGTTGCAACAATTCAAACTTTAATACATTCATTAAAGATTAAGATAGATAATTTTATAACAAATTTGACTCAAAACAACATTAAATCTTCGGCCGAATCTAAAGGCCCTGTCAGGAAGAGTCACCCAGTCCTTCCTGATTCTCAGAAATCCAAACCTACTACCAAAAAACTTAAGGGTATCGAGGGACCTGCCCAAACTAGTGCAACGACTAGCCTGTGTGACCTCAAGTCTACCCCTGCTAAGACTTCTAGTAAGCCTGCCCCAAAAAAGAAAGGAAAGGAGGAGAAGGAGCCTCCAAATAAAGGGAAAAATGTTGTGAGCAAGGACTCATTGGGTGATATGGTGGTTGCAGAGACTGTGGTTATTGGATGTGATGCCATCATTCGATGCTCTAGCAGGTTGGCAAAGAACAAGAAAAAAGTGCAGGTTAGGGATTTGGACACTGAAGAGGAGCTGTCAGACAACAAAGATAGCAGAGTTGAAGAGGTGGCAGAAGGTGAGGAAGGCAAGAAAGCCAAGGTCCCTCATCCATTCCTGGCAAGGGTAAAACTCAGAAGGAGGTTTCAGCCTCTCACTTGTCAGAACCGTTGGATATTGAGCATAATGATCCTGACTACACTACGAGCGACGGGGAGGAGATCAGTGTGCTGAAAGAAAGAATGGACAAAATGGACAAAAAATTCAATGGTTTGACCCGTTTCATGGTCAAATTAGTTCACTGTGTCACTAGTACCCTATCGACTATCATGAAGGATGAGATGGAGATGAAGAAGACTGAAGACCACCAAAAGTGGATTGGTGATGATTTGGTTAGGCTTCTGTCAAAGAACTGGGAGAATGCCAGCTAGTCTGCCGCTAGTTTTTTGTTGGTCTGAGTGTTGTTAATCCATGTCTATTTTTGGTTTGGTGTTTTGTTTTGATGCTTTTTTGATCTTGGACTCTATTGGCCCTTGTGGCTCTTTGTGAAGGGTACAACACCCTGAAAATGCTGCTTACTTTATCAAAAATATTAACTTTATTCTCTCATTATCAACCTAAAAACTAAGCCCTCTATATCCCCTCTTATTTAATTATTACATTTATTTCATTCAAATGTCAATTTCAACTCTATTATCTAAGTTATTGATTAATCAATTACAATGAATGAATTAACCCCATATATATAATATACTTCTAGTAAATCAATTAGAGTTCAAAATTACTTACAAATGACATTCTTATCTAATCATATGTTTTTGTTATCGTAAATGTTTGTTTAAAAGATTATATAGGCAAATGGATATAGAAAGTAAGTTTAAGAACAAATTCCATTTGAGGGTAAAGTTCTATGTAAAATTTTCATATAACCAAAAATTGCAATGGTAATATGCAAAGCATAGTGACATTCACGCATTAAAAAAATATTCATAATGAAATATAATCTATACCTTGACAACAATATTATGTATTATTTAAAAATATTATCATATAAAAAATAGTTTATTTTGATTTTTTTTTATAAAAAGATAAGTATATTTTTTTATTGTAATGGTGAAAATTGTATATTTACATTTTTTTTCTTATAGTTATTTTTATTTTGATTAAAGCGCCTTTAGTAATGATAAGTTTATAAGTGATCTGTATTTTCTATAAATTGGATTCATGGTATCACCACATTTTGATCTTTTCTCACTCATCCTTAAAGATTGATCTTGATCCTTAGAACCCATGTTCATCACCTTGAATCAAATTTGCATGTACAAACTTGAAATAAGTTATTTTTGCAATCGTTGATTTAAATCTTGAACTTTTAAAACTCAAAATTCAAATTTACATTGACTTTTTCACCAACCATTACAAGCTGACCTAGCACATGTTTGTGTTGATTTCTATGTTGTGTTATTTAAAGAATCATTAAATTATATCAAAATCATCTAGGAGTTACCAATGAATGTTAGGGTTGTCACAATAGTTTTCATAGTGTTTATTATCAGAACATTACATTAGCATGCATCATATTAGGTCTATTGCATGTTTGCTATCCTCTATCATTATTTCAAAGTTGTTGAATTGGTTGTCCTAGGGGTTTGACTAAGGAGAATGTAACCCTAATAGTTTAATCGATTCTCAAAGGTATTTATAAACAATACTAGGCTTACTTAGATTAAGGTATCAAAAGATTGAAAGGATCATACTTAAGTGATCTAAATTGAATCAATTCATTTTTCAAGATATAGGTTCAATTTTGCAATCTTGAAGATTATTTTTGTAAGCATAGATCTAAACTCTAGGGTGAAAAAAAATTAGTAGTTTGTAGAGTTTAAGGCAAATGTTAGATAGGTTCTAAAATTCCTCTTGTATGGGGAATCAATTCCATATGTCTTAACATTATTTTCTCATCCTTGAAATCTAGATAAGTATCACATTTGACTTCATTTATTTTTTGCATTTAATTTAACATTTATTATTTCTAATCTCAACTCGTATATTGAGGTTAAGTGTGTGTAACTAATTGCATTATTTAATTATTCTAGATATTTTATGTAAGTGGTGTATTTACCCTTAAATTTGTTAGTGAACCCAACTTTCTTACATAGCCTAGGGTTTTAGGCTTAGGGTTTATCCTTCTATTAGTAGGGTTTTTTAGATTTAGTTTTTTCTAATCACACATCCTATTTTTAGATGTCATTTTGGTTTGGACTCTCTTATTACTTGTGCTTTACAATTATATCTTCCTTTAGGGTTTCATCTTTATTGTGTGATATTATTTTTAACCACTCTACACACTTTTTTCAGCCTCTATGGTTTCATTCTTCAATTTTGTTTATTTATATTTTTCTTTTTTGATTTTATAATAGATCTTATGTATTTTTTAATATTTTTTATTCTTAATGTTTTTTGAGTTATTCTGAATGTGAAGGTATCATCCACATCCTCACATTCCTTAAAAAAATAGTCCTCATTTTAATCTTCAAATGACCTAATTTATTGATAATCTTCCTTATGATGCCTCCATTGTTGAGAAGAAGAATAGGCTTTGGTCATCATTTAACAACACTCAAAATGCAACTCCAGATTTTTTTACACATTTAATAATATTAATACATCTATACCCACTCAAAAATACAACCTCATCTATTAACAAGTACATCTTAATTCCACTACATGTGTAGTTCCTTTACAAGCCACATATCAATTTCCATTTATAAAAGATCAATGACATGACGTAATAGATGTAATTCAATAAAGAAATCAAGCCAAGTATATCCACAATACAAACAAGAAGTCTACAACAAGCATCCATTCCACAAGAGCTCTTCACCTTGTCAAAGCAATTTTTTAACAAAAACTGAACTTGCAATTTTTTTATTTGGAGTAACACATCGACATAATGGCATTGCACCATGCACAACAAGTATCCTTTCTACACATAGTGCCACTTGGAACTAATGATGAATGCAAGAATATGCCTTAGGAAAAATTCCTTCCATGTAATGAGACGTCATTGATCAATTACGATGGATTCATGAATAAATTAATTCAAATTATCTCACTTAGTAGAAGATTTTTTTATCTATTTTAATCTTTTTTAATTGATATTTATAAAATAAGGTAGTACATTCCGATTCAATCTTTACCTACTCCATCTATTGAATATTCACATATGCTAATTTAATCTTCATGAGGGATAAATAAGTAACAATTAAGCATACAAAACTAATCCACCTTTTTAAATTTTTCTCGCTTAATATATGGAATAAAGTCATATATCTAATAACATAACCTATATGTCACAATGAAATAAGGTTGTAGAGAGAATGAATCAAATCTTAATAGAAAGAGCCAAAAGTATGTTAAGTAGTACACAATTAGATTAGCGCTTTCAAATAGAAGCGGTGAGTATTGCTTGTTACTTATTAAATTGATCTTCTTGTTCACATCTTGTTGAAAAAAAATATTATGAAGTGTGGATAGGTAAGAAACCTTATATTTCACATTTAAGGGCATTTGATTGTGAGGCTTCCATTCATGTGTCTAAAAAATAATAATTTAAAATAGACTCAAAAGCACATATATGCATCTTTGTCGGTTAAATTGAGAATGTAAAATTTTATACACTTTGAAATCCACTAACTAAAAAAATAGTTTATTTTAGAGATGTAATTTTTAGGGAGTCTAGAGCATTTTCAAGTCCTTTATAACCAAAGGAAATTAAGGAAATAAAACAATGCATTTTGAGACTAAGGTTGAAAAGTAGGAAGATGCTCATGTTGAAAAATATAATGATGAATTAGAGGATGAAGAGGAATAAGACGATTTGGGTGAAATTTTTGAGTAGGATAAGCATTCAAAGGAACAAGAAGAAGCCTTTACTCCACCCTTGAGGCAATCAATGAGACAATGGAACCTATTTGATAGATATAACCCACCAAATTTGTATTTTATATTTGCTTTGTTATATATTGATAATGAAAAAAGATCTTCTAGGGAGGTTCTCTTTTTAAAGGATAGTGAGTCTTGGATGTAGGTCATGCAAGAGGAGTGATGGCCTTGGATAACTATGACTAATGAGATCTTGTTGGTTTCCCTAAGGGAAGGAAGACCATTGGTTACAAGTGGGTGTACAAAAAGAACTTCAAAGCACATGGTTGGTTAGAGAGGTACAAGAATATACTAGTAGCCAAGGGCTACTTTCAAAAAGAGGGTGTTGATTTTGGTGAAAATTTATCTCTTGTTAAATTATCTTCTATTTGTTTCATGTTTTTGATTAGTGGGAAAACATGTTTTGAAGGGGCCTTGAAACCCTTTACAATAAGAGACATTCAACACACTACTAGAGAAAAATGCAATGGTAGCAAAAAAAAGATAGGCTGCCACAAAACAACAACCAAGTTGTCACACACCAAAAGTAGCCAACAACACACAAACAATTGAACCCAAACCACCAACAAAACAAGCAAGGATGGACATTCATGCCACCCAAACCCTTCCTAATGCTCTAAGAACCCAAAACCTAGGTGTGGGGTGTGTAAGAATGTTTAGGATGACCACATTTCCTTCTATGGACAATCTTCCACATAATATCATCCTCTAATGATTCGGATCGAGGGGAGAAGGAAGGACAATCCACCTATTCACCAAGTTCATACAATTTTCAGCGCATTTGATTTCACAATAAATTCTCCTCCAATGTCTTCAAATTCTGATTTTAATGCTTTGCAAATTCAAACACTAAACTTCACACCCACCTCTCTGCATTGTTCTTTGCATTCAAAGCTTTCTAGCCAACCAATATCCCACACACTTCTTCTTGTTATCTTTTTTTTTTAACCTCCAATTTTTCAAAGTCATAAAAACCAAATTGAAAATTTCATTTTTTTTCCAATGTTGGCACCCCCTTGTCTCCTAGCATGCCCATGTCTCCTCCTCTTCATCCAGGTGTGTGGTATCTCTCATTTCCACGCCCCTTTAGCTTTAGTTCAAATAATTTCCTTTGTATTTTTATGTGGTCACAGATAAACCAAAACAAATTAATTAAATTTTCTTATCTGATGGAGGTCCGAGTTGCACATTGCCCAAGGATCTATGAATTTAAATGCAATGTAATATTGCATAGGTCAATATTAATAATTTTTGGTTTGAAAAATAAGTTGGCCATAAAATGTAGAGAAATTGAATTAAATTGGAAAACCAAAATTGAAATCACACACAACAACAAGCAAACATTTTTTTTTTGGGTGATGCAAATCATGTTGTCCACTCGAATGCTCTGACATCAAAAGATTAAACAACTTAAAGCTTAGCTTTCAAGAGCATGTGCCATGAAACATCAATGTGTAGAAATTTTTATTTTAGGAGTGGAAATCAATAGGGATCAAGCTCACATAAAGGTTTGGCTTAGTAAGAGTAAGTATGATAACACCATTTTGTGGTTGTTTATTATGCACCATTGCAAACTAATGAGCATTTCTTTATTTGGAGGCACTAACCTTTCATTGGATATGTCTTGTGAGATGATCATGCAAAGGATGTGTAATGTGCCTTATACTAGTGTTGTTGGTAGCCTGATGTATGTAATAGTTTCTACAAGATTGGATATTGTCCAAACAATGAGAGTTCTTCATAGGTTTTTGTATAACATTGGTAGAGAGCAATATAATCATGAGGGTGTTTAAATATTTGTAAAGAGATTTTGTTGTCATGATTCTAATTATACGAGCAATTTATTGGAAATATAAGGCTTAATTGATGCAAATTAGGGAGGGGACTTGGATAGTCAAAGATCCACTAGTGGCTATGTGTTTTCTATTGCAAACACGAGTGTTGTTACACAAAAGATCGACCTATTAATGCTCAATAAAACCGCTAGAGTTAATGAATCCATGGGAGGCAGTTAAGCCATGTCACGAACCCAAGCGCTACACTACATAGCACAAGGAGACCAAGGGTGCACACCTTGCAAAAATATCCCCCCCTCTCCCCCAAAGTGTAAGCGAGGGGTTTGAACCCGTGACCCAGGCTCTAATACCAATTGTTGCAAAGACAGTTGTCGTTGCACCAAAAGATCGACCTATTAACACCTGATACAACTGCCAAAGTTAATGAATCCATGAGAGGTGATTAAGCTACGTCATAAACCTAAGTGTTGCGTTGCACAACACAAGGAGACAAGGGCACACACCTTGCAACATTTTCTTTGTTTGGTGGTGCTAATATTTAGATGAGTGAGAGGTGGCTCATAACTTATTTATCTACTACTAAAGCAAAGTATATGGTTTCTACACATGCTTTTAAAAATACGGTATAACTATAAAGATTGTGTTTAGGTGTTGGTTTTGATCAAGCACGGTGATTCAAACTAGATGTGATAGTTAAAGTGATATTGTTATGTACCTAGGGATATGATATTATAATGTATTTAGATGGATGAAGATGCTGACATGTGGCATACATCCCTTAAGTTAGTTATATTGGGTCATGTGAATAACTTGTGTAATTAATTATATTAGGAGTTGAGTAGGCCTTCATTAGGATTACCCCTCCATTGTATTATTAGGAGGAGGTCTATATAAAGAAGGTGATTATCATTGTAAGATATGCATGAAGTATGATATTGTATTTTGGATCTCTTGGATATATAATGTGGAGTGACTTCTTCCATAAGGAGTATTGTATGATGTTACCCTATCTCAAGGGTTTACTCTATTTCTACATATATTGGATATTAGGGCATATTGGCCCATAAACATCTTTTGTGCTATGTGAGATCTATATTCTGCATTATATTATTTTCATTATTATATGTGTGGATCATATCAAGTAGTATTAGAGCATTGATTTGGGAAAAAGTGGATGAAATCCTAGTTTTTAAGATTCACTTATGATTGAAAAATGACTACAAATGTTTTTGCACTTCTTTACTAAAGTTGGAGGATCATATAAGGAAGCTATGGTCCAAAAATTAGGTTTCTATCATCAATATTTAACGAGTTATTCCAATTTTATGTTTTTTCATGAATTCGCTTTCTACGCCACAAATCAAGGCATTTTTCTATTTTTCTACATTTCTAGAAATCTCATCAAAATTCAACAGGGGTCTATTAATTTCATTTTTTATTTTAAGGTTGACTACATCATGTATTGGTCAGATCAAAGTTGGATCAATTAGATTTGATAGAATGGTTATCTATTGAAAAAAAAAAATTCTTAAATGCTAGTTTCAATGGAGATTATTACTTTTGATGGATCTGGAGATACTTTAGAATGGTGATACAAATATAAAATATATCATGGAAAAATCTATAGTATGGAAAATATACTTTTATTTTTGTTTAAGAGGTGAAGCTAGATAATGGCATGAATCATTGGATGAGGATATTTCTTCCTTGGATGAACTAAAACAAGATTTCTTAGATAGATGGTCTCCAAAAGAAGAAGAGGAACACGAGGAGGAAGAAAATAAAGAAAAAGAGGAAGAAGAGGAGGAGCAAAATAAGAAGTGAAATAAATTGAAGAAAAGGGAGAAGAGGAAGGAGGAAGACAATAAAGAAGAAAAGGAAAAAGAGGAGAAAGAAAATGAAGAAGAAGAGGAAGAAAATAAAGAAAAGGGAGAAGAGGAGGAAGAGAATAAAGAAGAAAAGGAAGAAGAGGAGGAAGAAAATGAAGAAGACAAGGAGGAAGAAGAAAAACAAGATGGAGAAGGAGATGGACAAAACTTAGAAGAACAAAGAGATGATATTAACTCATGCACTTTAGCTCCAAGGAAGGAAGATTCAATCCTTCAATTTCATGGGTGCATTCAAAAGAAAAAAAGGTTATTGTCTCTATAAACCCTATCAACGAGTGTAACTTCATCAACATGGAATTAGCTAAGAAGCTACATAAGGCCAGTCAAATATTAGGTATGGATATTCAAAATTTTGAAGATCTAAAGCTCTCTATGGAAAAGTATGTTTTGTATTCAAACTTTCATGCTTTGTATATGGATGGGTTGGATATCATTCTTGGTTATCCTTGGTTAGCATATTTGGGAACGATACTTATCAATGTGCAAAAGAAGTTCATGAAGCTTTGGATTAGAAGGAAAACAATTACAATACATGATATTACATATAATGAAGTCCAAAGGAAAGTCAAGGAAGAGAAAATTCAAGAATCTCATAAAGATTGTAACAATGAATTATAGAAAAAAAGAGGATCAAGATGTTGAGAAAAATGAAGAAATAAATAGTTCTACTAATGAATCACTAAAACAAGTGGCAGGAAATGATGAAGAATCAAAGAAGGTTCCAATGACAACAAATAGTGCAATATATAGACATCCACATCATTGTGAAAGACAAGAATCATGGATACGAGATAGTATATGGAATCAACAAGGAAATTACTATGGACCTACATTAAATCAAAGAAACAATTATACCAATCATTGGTATCATAGAAGTAATGGATACTCAGGGAAGAAAATGAGGACTTACAATGATAAAGAATGCAATTGAAGGGGTAAAAAAGAACACGGATCAAGGATGGGATCTAAGAAATATCAAGCAAAATGTATAAGGATCAACTATAGATGGTTAGATGATTGGTCATGGCATCATATTTGTAATACCTTGCAAGAGTCATACTATTTAGCTTATTCTCATGTTTCGAGGATGAAACATGCCAAGGATGGATGACATGTTATGCACCTAAGGATACGATACTCTAATGTATTTAGATGGATGGAGATGTCAACATGTGGCACATATCCCTTAAGTTAGTTATATTGGGTCATGTGAATAACTTGTGTAATTAATTATATCTAGAGTTGAGTAGGCCTTTATTAGGATTACCACTCCATTGTATTATTAGGAGGATGTCTATATAAAGGAGATGATTATCATTTTAAGATATATGTGAAGTATGATATTGTATTTGAGATCTCTTAGATATATAACATGGAGTGGATTCTTCCATAAGGAATATTGTATGGTGTTACCCTATCTCAATGGTCTACTTTATTTCTGCATATATTGGATATTAGGGCATATTGGCTCACAAACATCATTTGTGCTATGTGAGGTCTATATTTTGCATTATATTATTTCCATTATTATATGTTTGGATCATATCAAATATTTTCTTGGCTAAAAATCCCATGTACATGATCATATTAAGCATGTTGATTTACAAGATGGTAGAGAATGGTAAGACTATTATAAAAGTTTGAAACTTAGGAGAATGCTACATGTTCACTTACAAAACTAATGATAAGTTCTCTTGTAGGGAGGCCATGGGCCCTACATCCTATACTAGATTTATTTTAAGGTTCTTCTTATGTTGAATTGTAATGTATAATATCAAGTGGAAGAATGTTAGGATAGTGCAATATTTAATTACAATCCTAATGTACTAATGTGAAATATCCAAACATCTTGGAATGGGTACTTGGGTGTCCATATAGGTGGTTGATAGATATTAATATTTTATTATGCTCCTTGTAACTTACAATATTAGTTGTAGCAATATTAATAAGGGAGGTGGAGCATAAAGATGATCACAAATTGAGTTGAATTCAACACACCACTTTCCCATACCTAAGTACTGAGAGAGAGAGAGAGAGAGAGAGAGAGAGAGAGAGAAGCTTTGCATGTCAGTTGGGGTCCATAATGTGAAGTGGGTTGCAAATAGAGTACTAATTTTAGGGATGTGTGCACACTCTTTGAATGGATTAAATATTTTTGGGAGTTGTGTTTTTTATTCATAGATGGACTAATGAGTCACATGGGGTGTTGGATTTTTTCCATACTATAGTTTTGTGATGTTATGGTTTCAAGAATCCACTCATGGTTTCCTCTTAACTCTTCTCCATTTATTGTATGCATTGGATAAAGGTTTTATGGGTTATAAATATATGTAGAATGATATTAGATTGAAGGGATAAGTTTGTTGATAATGTATTCTTTATTCAAGTATTAGTTCAAAATTATGCTTTTTTTGGTGGTGAAGTTTTTCTTGAAAGGGTTTCTTCATGTACATTTGGTGTTAAACATTCAAATCTTATGGTTTTTTTAATTTATACTTCCACACATTCTTTTAATGGCTAATCAAATGATTGTATAATCAAATTTTAGATTTGCACTCTTTTAAGAAGATTACATTTATCATAGTTTACTTTGTTTTACAAAAATAATCATACAAAATTGTTTCTACTCTCCATCAATAATGAACTCGTTCAATTTTTATATGAAGATGAATATTTAGGAAGGGTGATCCTTTCTTTCATTTCAACTCAAGACAAGATTAGTTGATTTCACAATAGTTAGACTCATTTATTTAATTATTAAACATGAGAGAGAGGGTACCCACATGAAGTTGGGTCCACAAAGAGAGGAATTTCTGTGCAAAGAAAAAATGCTAACAGGAATGGGGACCTGAGCCTCAGATCAGAATGTGTACCCGTTATGCTTTGGGATCCCATCCTAAATGGGTACCCGTTCTAAAAATAAAATGGGTTCCCATTTTAAAGTGAGTACCCATTCTAAAAAAATGAAATATCAACTTGTTTTTTATTTGGTTTTATGCTTGGGAAATGCATGGTAACCTAATCCTTAGCCTAGGAATTACAAGTACAAGGTCATGAAAATACCAAGAGAAAAAATTGACTTTGGCAATATGCTTGATGGGTTTTTCCTTAGAATTGTTTTGTGAAATTAAACCCATTATAGATGACGATGTTTAGATTTCAAATATGTAATTTGTTATGATTGAATTATTTTATCTATTTTTAATTAATTTATGAGGAAACTGGTCCATAAACTTGAAATGCCAGGTTTTTTTATTTTTTAAATAACTTTTAATTTGTTAAGTTTCTTGTAAATTTTTTTATATGGCATCAATCTACAAACAATTATTTGCACTAAAAAAATAAAAAAATGATAAGTTTAGGTCAAATTATGGTGTTTGTACACAAGGTTTTAAAAACAACAATTAGGGTCAATAAAAATTTAATAAAAAGTATTTAAAAAAATATACAAAAAATAATCCTCATCAATCTTCAATATTGTACACATATTTCCCCAAAAGGAATTAGAAAATACTTTTATTTGGGTCAAATTATGGTGTCCGTACATGTGCATAGTATGATCCTAAGAAAACGACTTTAAAAAAGTGGTTTTTATACATGCCTATCAAAAATTAATTTGTTTCATTTGAGTATTAGAATAAGTTTCATATTATTGTATTTTTTAAGATTCAATGTGTAAGTACAAATTTTTAGTCAAACTCTGACAAATTATGAAAATCAAGAAAAACACTTCCACTTTTTGAACATTTTGTGAACCCAACTTCTTGCACCTACCCGAGAGAGAGAGAGAGAGAGAGAGAGAGAGAGAGAGAGAGAGAGAGAGCTACACACTTGCAAACATTCTTCAATGTATTACTAACATTTAAACCATCTTTTATATCAAAGTGACAAGGTGAGAGAGGTAAAGTAAGTAGAAAGTAAATATTGATCTCTTATCTACTACATATAAAACACCACAAACATAGATAGATAGAGATAGAGCATGTGCACACATTCCAATCCCTATCTCATCAATTTGCATACTATCATTATTGCATTATTGGGATTCACGTAAAATAATGTATACATTGATTAAATCACACATTTCATTTCATATCACTACATTTCTAGACTTACAAGATGAGAGAAGATAAAAAAGAATTCATTCTTGATATCAAGCAAATAGTACCACATCAAGAATTTATATCAAAACATGTTCTCAATCTTTCATAAGATACATCACATGCATACAATTCATTTCCTTCACATTCAATTATGATCATAACCTACAAAGAGAGAGAGAGGTACACAATTTAACTATTTCATGTCATTTAAGGGCACAATACAATAATTTCATAAATCTATGCTATAATTTAAGCATTAGACATACAAACATACAATATAATTTACACATTTAGATGGGAAACCTCTTGGGGCATTAGATGGGACCAAATGGTTTTTTTTATTAAATCCACTATCTTGTTGGGGGAATGTCTAATAGCCCATGGTCCCATACAATCTAGGATCATAGATTTCATTGAGAATTTGTGGTCTAATACTAGGGTCTCTAGAAAAAAACCTCTTGGGGCATTAGATGGGACCAAATGATTTTTTTTATTAAATCCACTATCTTGTTGGGGGAATGTCTAATAGCCCATGGTCCCATACATTCTAAAATCATAGATTTCATTGAGAATTTGTGGTCTAATACTAGGGTCTTAGAAAATCCCTTTGGGCAATAGTTT